>ML661897.1:34006346-34222977 GCA_007570785.1 Antilocapra americana | reverse complement strand
GCAGGTTTGGTAAATATTCCCCAAAGCCAACAATTAAGTAGCAGATAGTGAAACCGTCATTGTAAGTCAAGAAGGGATTTTAACATCAAAGCTTCAGTGTTACAGATTGAATGCTTGTGTCCCTTTCACACTTCCCATTTCAGTTGCTGAAATCTTAACCCCAACGTGATGGTAGCTGGAGAGGTTCTGCTGTCATGAATGGACTTAGTGTCCTTAGACAAAGAGATGGGACAGAGCTTGCTTCCTGTCTCTCTGCTTTCCACCAAGGGAGAAGACAACAAGAATTCAGCCATCTGCAAACCAGGAAGCTGGCTCTCACCACATGCCAGATCTGCTGGCACCTTGATTGTGGACTTCCCAGCCCCCAGGACTGTTGTTTAAGCCACCCAGTCTCTGGCAATTTGTTATAACAGCCTGAACTAAGACACTAAGACAATAGGAGTCAAAAAAATAAGACAACAGTATCAGCCCAGTTGCTTAGAGGTGATAAATTAATGCAGTATTTAGTATGTAAGAAATAACGCTAGATAATATCACCTACTTAGAATATGCAAAGCTAAAATGTTTCTGCCAAAAGGGAGACAACGATGAGGTTTTAATGAAAAGAACAAATGGGATAAGATGACAACAAGGAAGGAGAAAAAGCTAATAATAGATTAAGAATTAATCACACAAAGATGATGTTAACATGAAAATAAGCTTAAAAATGCACCCTATTTTTACAACCAGAGAAATTAAAATAATTTATTAAAAATATCTATAGCATCTAAATCCCCCATGCCAGCAGAGAACATGCATAGAAGTATTGATAAGATTATGACATTGAGAGATTATTTTTAGCAATTAAAAGGTAATAATAATAAACATGAAAAAATATATCTAGTAAAAGTAGCAATCTCAAACATGGGAAAATAGGTCAGAAAAAAACTCAGATATATACAGAAGACATAATACATCATATGTATCCATTTCTCAAGAAGTAGTTTTGTTTGGTGGTAATTATGAATCTAGCAATTCCAGACAGAAATATAAAACTGAGAAAATGGATAACATTTACAACAAGTTGAGTAGTGGTCTTTTTTAGATACATGGCAATAAATTGCAGGATTTTTATTTTTTGTTTGTTTTATTTAATTTAAACAATACAGTTTTGCTACTTTGTGATTTTAGCAAGCCTCAATTTCCTTTAAAAACATCAGATTATAGACACAAAGGTTGGAGATTATGGAATGTATTCAGGGAACAGCTCTTTCTCTTGAAGACTATGGAAGAGAAGACTAAAAATACAGGGAGAGGTCCCCACACAGTCACTCTGTGTGTTCACCATGTACCAGGAATGTGCTATCAGACAGTTATCCTCATGTCACAGATGAATAAACTAAGGATTAAACAGTAATTTGTCCCAGGTCTCCTAGCTAGCATCAGTCAGTGATGGAGCCTGGATTTCAATCCATGCAGCCTGATTCAGAGCATCGGCTCCTAACTGGAGAATTCAGCAGTGGACTATGAAATGTAAATCTTCTTTTACTTTCAGATGTCTTTAAGGCTGAAATGATATATATGATTTAGGAAGATCACTCTGGTCATGCTTGAAGGATAAACAAATCTGTCAACATGGTTTTTATATCTAGATGTCTATGCTGGTGACTTGTATTGTATTTGAAGTTGTTGATGAACTACTAAGTAACCAGGACTTGAAGATTCAAGACCCTTGAAAGAAGGAGAACTCATTGAACTGAGCCAACCATTCTACATTAGTTCTTCTTTCAAAGCATTTGCTACATCATAAGAGTAACTAAACAAATAGAAGTCTATTCCACTTCATGGATTAGAAGACTCAATATTATCTCTTCTCTCAGAGTTAGTTTATAGATTATTATAAGCCTAATCAAAATGTCAGCAGATGTGTGTGTGGGTAAATAACAGGCTACTTCCAAAATTTATAGGGAGACACAGAGGGCCAAGCATACCTAAGGTGATCTTGAGTTATAAAACTGGAAGGCTACAATACCAAACAAAGCTATAGTAATTACAAGAGTATGTATTCATAAGAGAGAGATAAACAAACCCAGTATAGAATAGAAAGTCCAGACATACACTAACACTTGTCCAGTTACTTGATTTATGACAAAGGGGACATTGAAGTACAGTAAAAAAAAGATTTTTCTCTTTAACAAATTGTTCTGGGTCAACAGGATATTCATATGGAAAAAATCATGAACCTTGTCATCTACTTCACATCTTATACAAAAATTAATTCCAAGTGGATTATAGTTAAAAATAAGAGAGTTAAAATTACAAACCTTCTAGAGGATAACATAGGAGAATACATTAATGGCTTTGGAATAGATGAAGAGTTCTTAACATTAAGGTGGAAACAGCACTAAACAAAACAGAAAATATTAGAAATTGGATGATATTAAAACTAAAACCTTTTGTTCATCAAATATACTATTGAAAGAGTGAAAGGCAAAGTACTAAGTCAGAGAAGATATTTGCAATAAATGTATTTGACAATGAAGTTGTGCTCAGAATATAAAAGGAACATGTACAATCAATAAGAAAAAAACCCCCAATGTTTAAAAATGCAAAAAATTTTGAACTTGAACAGAATTTCAAAAAAGAGGATATCCAAATGGCCAATAAGGACATGAAAAGGGTTTAGGCTTATTAGCCATTATGAAGATGAAAATTAAAATTAAAAAGCAGTAACACTACACATTCACTAGGATGGCTAAATCTAAAACATTGACAATATCACATGTTGACAAGGATGTGCAGTAATTGGATCTCTGGTAGAAGTGTAAATTGGAGGTTAAGCCATTGATATTACTAATGTTCAACTACTTGGACCTGCAAAAACTGTAACTTCCTAAGGTTCAAATGAATTCAACTATTTTGGAAAACTTTGTCAGCAGTTTTTAGTACTGAATATATAAATAGCTTATGATCCAGTAGCAGTTTCACTCTTAGGTATAAATTCAGCAGAAATGAGGACATGTTGGCACCATAAAACATGATTAGGAATATTCATAGCATCATTTATAATAGCTTAAAAAACTGTAAACTGCTCAAATATCCAGCTGAATGGAAGAATAAAGAAATTGTGACGTATTATCCAGTAGAATACTCCTCAGCAATGAAAATGAAAAGACAATAGCTACAGGTGACAATATAGATGAAAAGCACAAACATAATATTGAGTGGAAGAAGCTGGATACAATAATAAGAAAAGAATACAATAAGAAAACATGGTGATAGAAGACAGAAAGATGGTTACCTTTGAGAAGGGGGCATTAATGATTGGGAGGGGCACATCTTGGGGGTCCTGGGGTGCAGATCATCTGTTTCCTGATCTGTCTGCCTGTGAAAATCCATCCAGCTGTACATGTATGCTTTGTGCATTTTTAAAATGTACACTTACTTAGATAATTAACATGATTTCATTAAAAATCATGGATGATGGAGAATCCCAGAGAGGTTTGTAACTCCAGGATGTTGGGGTGGGTGGGAGAGGTGCCCAGTCACCATCAGGTACACTGGGAGAAGTGACCTAGTAGGTCTTTTGAGATGTGTTTGTGGGCATGAAGGCATGATGTGTGAAGGCAGAGAGGACTTGAGGACAGCACTGAACCACCCCTCCAAGCTCTCCATGCCTGCATATGCTTTGGAAGAAACTGAGATGTTTCCTGAGATCCAGTGGAGGACTCAGAGCTGCTGAAAAGGCCATGCTATTTCTTACTCTCACTCACATCCTGCATTCTTACCTGCTCACTGGTTTATGTTAAACACTGAAAACCAGGCCTTCTAAATTTGGCTCTTTGGAGCCCATGTATCTTTTCATCTCCCCCAAAACTTCGTTTTCAAAGATGAAATTCTAGATTCTTGCAACTTTCAGATCATCATTTGGGAGTTTAAGTCTGAACTGACATCTTTCTCTTGGCAATTCTTCAAGGCAATGACCCTCTGGCTAAAAAGGACAAATGTGATGTACAAGTTGTGGGAAATAGGAAAGCATAGTAAAATACTTTAAAATGTTATCTTGACACTTTATATTAACTTTCATATTCATTTAATAATAAGCAACAATAAAGTAAAATACAGAATAAATCTTTTGTACAGCTGTTTTGGAATGACAAAAAGGTAACAAAAATAGATGGCATTGTATGCCAGTAACATGGTGCCCAGAATGAGGAGGGTGACCTGCCAGTTTTCCATTGTTCTGTGGCCAGGTTTTGGTTTCACACACTGTAAGTGGGTCATTTATAAACCTGAGCATGTTTAGGTATGGACAGAGTGGAGGGGTACTGTATTAACCCTTTTGTGTTGGCTAGGAAGTCCAGGATCAAGATGCTGAGAAATCTGGTGTCTGTTAAGGACTGACTTCCTGCTTCATAGACTGCAGTCTTGTCATTGTGTCCTCACATGGTGGAAGAGGCAAGGCAGCTCTCTGGGGTCTTTTTATAAAGGCACTAATCCCATCATGAGGTCATTCTTATGACCTAATCACTACTCAAAGGCCCCATCTCCACATACTATCACATTGGAGGTTAGGATTTCAAGATGTAAATTTGGGGCAACACACTTAGTCCCTAACAGGTGCTGATACCACAACACATAGGAAATGGTTGAAGAGACTTATGTTTTGCCCCTGGCCCAAAAATCCTAAAGAGAACATGTCTATTGACTTCAAACATATAAAAGGTTTGTCCCTTTTTAATATTTTAAATTATCCTTGTACACATGTTTTGGGTTATATTACCTTACATACATTTTCAGATAAGGATGGATTGATAAACATTTCCAAACAAAGACAACACAATTCAGTTCTTTACATTGATCAGATCAACCTACTTAACATACTTAAGTTAAACATTTGTTTTTCATTTTCAAATAAAATTTCAGATCAAATAAA
The DNA here is from genome assembly GCA_007570785.1 of Antilocapra americana. NCBI lineage: Eukaryota > Metazoa > Chordata > Mammalia > Artiodactyla > Antilocapridae > Antilocapra > Antilocapra americana. Next base: position 34,218,062 of record ML661897.1, on the reverse strand, counting down.
AACATTTTATTAAGGCAACTATGTGTGTAGCGTTGAAGAATTTATTGCTGCAAAAGAGATTACAAAAGCTTGTTTGCTTCTTTAAGTAATTTTATATAATAGCTGTTTCCTGCCTAGTATAGCACAGAAAATATCTTCTTAAAATTTAATATATAGTACTGGAGACTATTCATTGTCCCTATTTGCTTCAATAAATTTTAGAAAATTAAATATCCACATTGAGTTTTTTGAAGAAGCTTCAAAGTAAATTAGGGTAAGCAAAATAGCAGTAAAATTCTATTAAAATATGCATTTATGTGATAAAAAATGAACATTTTTCTATCTGAATCATGGAAAATAAGGATTATGGTTCTTTTATATGGGAAGAATTCTCTTTTTATAGAAAAAAATATGGACTAGTTACTTGCATTTTTCTAGCTAGTGTCATCTCATGAAATTGAAATGAAGTGAAAGTCACTCAGTCATGTCCAACTCTTTGCAACCCCATGGACTGTAGCCTGCTAGGCTCTTCTGTCCACGGAATTCTCCAGGCCAGTATACTGGAGTGGATAGCCTATCCCTTCTCCAGGGGAATCTTCCTGACCCAGGAATAGAACTAGGATCTCCTGCATTGCAGTCCTTGAGGGCTTCCTTGGAAGCTTAGCTGGTAAAGAATCCACCTGCAATGCAGGAGACCCCAGTTCGATTCCTGGAGAAGGGAATGAATGGCTATCCATTCCAGTTATTTTTTCTTGTGGGCTTCCTTGGTGGTTGAGATGGTAAAGAATATGTCTGCAAAGTGGGAGACCCATATTCAACCCGTGGATTGGGAAGATCTCCTGGAGAAAGGAATGGCTACCCACTCCCTTATTCTTGCCTGGAGAATTCCATGGACAGAGGAACCTGGCTGGCTATATGTTCATGGGGTGGCAAAGAGCTGCCATTAACACTTTCACATATGCTACTTTGCAAGAAATTGTTCAGATACAAATCAGATTCAAGGATCCAAGAATGGTAGGACAGGGAACAAGTTCGGTGCACACTCAGCTGAGGTGATTAAAACTTAAATCACCTTTGGTTTCCCAGTCTTTTCACAAGAACATTAAGTAACGCTTCCCTTAACAGCAGTTAAATAACATCTATCCTCATACCTGATAACTTAGAGCAAACTTTCTGGTCAGTACATTAACAGATGTCTCAAAAATACTTGTAACATTCTTACTGCAAAATTCTCATGCTAGAGAGACATAAGAGACACAGTGCCTTTATGGGGTCATCAGTTCCCGAGTTCCTCTGCCATGCCTTCTGTCCTATCCCATCCCATCCCACTTCCCTCCACTCCTTCCACTGAGATTCTCTGATTCCGTACTTTGTATTGTGTACGTTAACATTTCAACATGGGGTGGCCCTCCTTAATAAAAATAAATATATATGGGGCAGGGTTGGGGTATTGGCCATGTCCATTGTTTCTGAGACTATTTCATCATGAATGCCTCTACTGGGAAACTGTTACATGGCTTCTCAAACTTCAGCCTGTTTTGTCTATTTCATCTCTTGTCAAAACTCATTCACTCACACAGCCACATGTTTTAAAGCCTAATTAGTCTCATCTTTTTAGAGCTTAACACAACACTGAGATCTGAAAGGGCCCTAGATGCCTTATAGCAGAGACTTGGGGAAGAGGCTTTAGAATGATTTTTATTCATTCATGTATTCATCCATACATTATTTTACAGTGTAAATTGTGTTTTGAACACTGCTAGGCAGGAGGAAACAATAGTATGGAGATCCTTTGCCTCATCACAATTCCTCAGGTGCAGATCATTTCCTATCCCCTTTATCTTTTTTTTTTTTTTTTTGGTTTTGAGCTCATTTGTAGTTTCTCCTAATTATCAGCTCTTAAGAAGTGAGTGGAGGCCCAGATTCCAATTCTGTACAAGGCACATATATTGGGTGAGACTAGCCATATGCCTCAATTGGCACATATTTCTTTTGTCAAGAAAGGATTTGTTACGTCTTTCATAGAGATTTAAAAAAATAGATGCAATTTTTATTCTATTCCATGATAGAGATATCACTAAAGTTCATTAAGGAAAATTAAGATAGGGCAGTTGACACTGAATTTGGGTATGGTGTCATATGAAATAAGTCTTCAGGACATACTAAAAATTGTTGTTTATCTGAAATTTAACTGGCTATTATTTATTTATTTTTTTCTAAATTTGGCAATCTTATTTAGGCATCAAGAATTTTATAAAGTGGGTCAGGTCTGTAGTTGTTTTCTTTCAGTAGAATCCAGTCCAAACTCTGCTAACAAGAACTGCATATAATAGAGGCCTGGAGATCTTTTATGATTGAAGAGAATTCTATCTTGACCTTACCCTAAAGTCACCAAGAGTATGTCAAGATTGCCTGACTCCTACAAGAGTCCTCAAATGGAGAGTCATGTAGACATTAGAAAGGATGCAAAATGTACAAGTACCAGGGGCCTTCCAAGGGCCTTTCTATATTTGAGGCTAGAATGAAATTCATAAACATACAACTCCTCTGTAGAGGGCACAATGGGACTTCAGGTGAATCTCTGGGTTCACGGAACAAACACTCCTTTACATACTGTTTATCCCAAAGACTAGAACAGTTCCAAAAGAGCTTTTCTGATTTGCCAAGAAAGATCTATTTTAAAATTCCTTATTAAAAAAAAACCCTATTTAAATATCATGGCAATGATCCCCCAGGAAAGGTGTAGTATTATAAAGAAAATTGTAAGATAAAAAGAGTTAGGAAGGGACTCTGAGGGAAAATTCTCTTCCTAGCAGAGACTTTCTGAACTCACATACCCAATTAACTCCAAAGAGATTTACTGCTCAGTATTTTTAAGTTACTTGTACATGAATATTTTACAGTGCTTTTAAAGAACAGATGTTCTCATATTTTTCCCTCTTGCAAATTTTGTAAATAATCTTTTAAAATGTCTTCAATATTCCAAGGTGCTTAACCTTTGCTCTGAGGTAATTACAGGTAAACAGCTTGTTACCCACCATGCGAGGTTTTCAAGGATGTTCCTAAGTCATCTGTGAGTCGTGTTTGAAGTTTCCAGCACCTAGTAGAGTCTCCCAAAGGACGGGGTGAGGATTCACTCAACACAGATGCCCAGTAAGATCACTGACAATAGTCGATACTTCTTTCAAACCCTCTCAGGATCCAGCTTCACCCCAGAAGTAAAAGGCAGATGGTTGAAATCAGTCATAGATGAAAAAGTAGAAGAAACTGGAGATAACTAGGTTGAAAAAGAATGATGGGAAGACGACAGGAGAGCTTTCATTTGAACTCTGAGATGCTGTCAAGAGGAAGAAGGCCAGAGCCAGCATGTCCAGGAAAAACTGAAGGAAGGTAGACTTCAGTCCGTGCCACGGAGGCCCATCCGAGGATGAGCGCTCTCCCTACTCTGAGGGACACAGCGAGGAGACTGAAATACCAGCAGGGGAAGTGGTCTACCTGAAGCCTGCCTCTTCAACTCTGTGAGTCTGTGGTTCACAAAAATTCACAACGGTAAAGCTAGAATGTATTGTTTCAGACCCCGGACACTGAGGAGTCCTATTTGAATGTGAGTCTCAGCTCTTGCTGAGTGACCTTGGCTAAGTTGCTGAAGCTTCTCTATCTATGGCAAAGCATTGTGGTGAGGATTGAAGAACTTATGCCTAATACCTGGCATCTACCAGGCACTCTGTAAATACCTACTTAAAATCCCCTGAACCTACTAAATAAAACTATTTCACTTGGGTTGGTTTGGGCTTTGTTTTTCCGAGGTCTGAGCCTTCTCTGATGAACTCATAAATACATCTGTGGAGGAAAACAGTGGAATGTTCACATAGTTTAATGAGGTTGAAGAAGTAAGCAGCCTGAACCGTCGTGAGTTCCTGGGAAGATGGCTGCGGATTTCACAGTGGGGAGATGCTGGAACCAGCTCTGGCATTGCACCTCTAGGGGTATGGGGCATTGGAAGGTACATGAAAGAGAACTGGGTACTGAAAGTCATGGCCTCGTTTTCAAGGTCTGTTTTGGCCTGCAAGACTTTTCTGCATGGAAGAGTAGCAACACTAGACAGAGATGCATAGTATGGATGGTGTAACAGCACTAGACCAGAATGCATAGATGGTGGGGGACACTGGATAGATGATGGGGGCTCTGATGGATGGCTAGTTCCAGGGTCCAAGCAAGAGAGCCACAGGAGGGCTTCCCTACCCAACAAGAGTTTCAAAATGTGTAATCTCCTGGAGTTTTCATACAGTTTAGGGAAGCGGAGGGAGCTATTAGGATAAGATACTGGATCTCTTGCTTTTGGTGGATGGGACCATGCAACAGTTTTACTTTAATCTTCAGAATAAATAAATGTGCCTTCCCTGCATCCCTAGAGTGTGCAGTGTCTCTGCTTTTCCCTGACACTTTCCGGCATCAGCACTCAGAGCCTTCTGCACTTTCAGAGCCTTAGCTCTCTCAGAGCTCTCCCTCTTTTCCTTACTCCCTTCAGACTGTGTGGATCTGTACTGGGGCTGCATTCATATACTGTTTTCACTGTTTTCAATACTAGAGGGAGTTATGAAAACATCAGGGAGAAAATATTTTTTCCTTATAATACTAACTTTTTGCCTTTACGTAGTTCAATGTGTGGCAAAAACCACCACAATATTGTAAAGTAATTAGCCTCTAATTAAAATAAATAAATTAAAAAAAAGAGAAAACATCAGGGACAAACTTTTTTTTCTTATATTACTAACTTTTTGTCTTTACCTAGTTCAAAAAAAGAAGCTGAGTTGAGCACATTGCCTGCTTAGGCTTCAGTTGTAATCTCTTTGAAATGCAGGGATCACCGCCTCTGAGATTCCTGCTGGTTCAAAAACCTTAAGATCTTTGATATAGTTGGAAAGTACTATTTAATCACATTTATAGTTGCAGTGGCAAAAATGGAGCTGCCATGATATGTTTGGATATTGTGACTTGTGTAGGGGACCTTTTGTATCAATGACTGACCTTGGGAAGAAGGTGTGTTGGCCTGGGAGAGACACAGGCTTTATTCTCTTACTCAAAAGGGCTTCAGGAGAGATTGATCTCTAGCCTCAAATTGCTTAAATGTTCGGACTCAGGGTAGCTTCCTGTAAGACTTATTCAAAGGCAAATGTGAAAACATTTTTGATTTAATGAATAATCATTAGTGGTGTAATCATCCTTTTTAGAAAAAATATGGTTCCTTCTATACTTTACCAGAATCCTCAATATGAGTACCTATAAGGTGGAGGTAATCATTGGCAGGATTATTGGGAGGACTGGATGGCTCCTCTTAGAATTGCTGTGAATAGGAGGTCTTGGTAAATGGCAGCCTTAGCAGAGGTTATTGCCACTGTACCCAGGCTCTCACATCTGCAGCTCTGTTCACACCACTGAGAGGTCATGGCTTTATCCTCCCTCCTTTATTCTAGATCTTGAAAGTGTCTTTTTTGAGGAACCAGGTTTCCCAGCTGTGAACACAGTAAATCCAGGGGGAATTTACTATCCAGAGATCCACTTTTTTGGGAACTCTATTTGCATGATTTTCCATATTTAATGACATCCCACCAGCAGGATAAACATACACGCAAGGTTGACTCATCTTTTCTTTCTCCTTGGATCAGGAACCTAAGAAAACAGGTGCAGGAAGCAGGTGGGAACTCTGGTGAGCAGGATGCTGCTATGCCCTGCTTATAGTGCTCAACAGCCCCACAGGGATGTGGGTGGAAGAAGTGAGGGGCCCTTCAGGTAACGAGGGGCTCATCTCTGTAATACACAGCACATCTACAGAGAAGGGGAATGGTGTGGAGTGCCTACAAGCAGCTCTCCCAAAAGCCCTTTCAATCAAGACCAGAAAGAAGCAGTTTCCATGGCAGTGGGTGAGAGTTGTGAGTGGAGCCACGTCACTGGTGGTTTGTGTGGAGAGTCAGGATGCAGGGGCAATGAGGGAACTGATCTTTAGAGATCTAGGGCACATGGTTTGGCCATGAAGGGAGAGAACTAATTTCGTCTCTGACAAGTGCAGTTTGCTCTTCTGGCTAGAGGAGAAGAGAGGCCCTAAAGAATATATCTTTGAGCTTTTTTAGAGAATAGGAGAGTTTCCAGATCGGATGAGAGAAATGACAGAAAAGGAAATAAAGAATGAAAAGGCTTCCAAAAGAAAAAAAAAAACACAGAAATCAAAGTTTAGGGAGAGGCAAATGGATGAATGTAGCATGTCAAAAGTACATGTACATGCACCATCACCTCATTCCATAGCGTGCTTTGAAGCAATTTGCAGAAGTACACACGATACAAAAGGATAAAAAATAAGTGAAGGGCTTGGGTTTTAAAAGGCAATTAGGACTCTGAGTAAAGACTGTAGCACAAGGGCATTTTCAGTTCTTGCTATCCTTACAAACCCACCAAAAACAACAGATTTTTTTAAAAAGAGGGAGGAGAGCCCTTCATCTTCAACGAAAGAGGAAAAGGCCACAAACTATAAAGCATACCTACCAAATACTGTGAAATCTGGAGAAAGGAAGAGAGGCACAGAGACTGCCTCAGGGCTTGAGCAAGAGAGACATTTCCTAAATATGAGGATTCCCGCCCCAAAAGGAGCCTTTGGTGAGAATGACCTGGTCCAGGGCTGCATGGGTCACAGAAGAACAGGAATGACCCTGGAGAGGAGTAGTGCATCCCTGGAGATGACTGGGAAGTTGGTGCTGAAGGCAAATCATTTGGGTCTACCATTTCTACAACCCGAGGCCAACCCTGGTCAAGCCCAAGGTGGGATGGGTGGAAGAAGGCGGAGGAGGCAGCGTTTGGTATTTGCCAGAGAGCCTGTGATTTAAAAGGGTTTGCTGTGAACAGTGTTGGCTAAAAATATGAAGGAAAATAAGCATTTGCGTGCAAGGGAAATAGTGAATTTGATGAAAGGGACATTGAAAAAAGAAACTTGAACCAATGTTTCATGCCCCACATCTCCTCCACAGCTAACCTCTCCTGCCTTGCCCCCAGACAAAACTTCAGTAAAGAGCTAATCTCATTAAAAGCCAGTAAGGAATACGAAAGAATCCGCATAAGACTTAAGTATAAAACCTACAAAGAAAGGAAGCATATGACTTATAAAAAAGGCAAAAGCCTAAGAGATATCTTGATTATGCTTGAAATATCAAAGCGACTTCACTCTGGTGTGTCTGGTGATGACAAATTAAAGCATTATTTCTGTTGCGAAAAAAAAATAGACTTGGTCATGGACTGGAGTTAGCCAAGTAAATATTTTCTTGGCAGTGCACAACATCAGTGCAAAATGCCTATTATGCACAGACTGTAATTATAGCATTCAATTAACATTCTTAAATCATTATCATTTCTGGCCTAGTGGTGGTTGAGACTTGGGAGATATGAGCTTTGCCTGATATCTTTGCCTGGAAACCACCATCTGATATTTGAATTTGGAGATTTGATGTGGACACACTAGTGTAGAGGATAGAGGGGATGTGCAAGTCATGGCAAGTTTACATCACAACTTATTGTGGCTTGCTGTCCAATCTTTTCAGTGAAACTAATTTACTAAGTTTAAAAAGAAAAGTCCAGGGGTCTCCAGGGGCCACCAATCATAGGTGATCCAGTGGCTGCGACTCTGCACTCCCAACGCAGGGGGCCCATGTTCCATCCTTGGTCAGGAAACTAGATAGTGCATGCTGCAATTAAGAGTTTGCATGCAACAGCAAAGATCCTACATGCCACAATGAAGATCAAAGATCTCCCTTGCTGCAGCCAAGACTTGGAGCAGCCAAATAAGTAAAGATTTTTTAAAAATAAATTTTCACCTCATAGCATTAACACTCACTGAAAAACATGTTGCTTAGGTCCACAGGGTTGCAAACTGGTGTTTTTCTATGTGTTTGTCATATGGAACATGTCAACAAATATTTATAAATAAAGAAGTCCAGTTTCTGATATAATAGGCACTTTTCATATTAGTTTACTTGACTTATTTCTGGAATATGTGGGGTTTGAACCATTTTTCTCCAGAGGATTAGAAAGCTAGTGTAGAAGGAAGTGTCTATGTAGATTACACTTTAAACCTTTCCTAAACACAGTAGGACAGTGATTTATTGAGTGCAATTTGTAATTATTTCTCAAGTTTACAACCACTCTATGGAACGCTTGCTCCTTGGAAGAAAAGCATTAACAAATCTAGACAGCATGTTAAAACGCAGAGACATTACTTTGCCTACAAAGGTCTGTATAGTCAAAGCTATGGTTTTTCCAGTAGTCATGTATGGATGTGAGAATTGGACAATAAAAAAGGTTGAATGCCAAAGAATTGGTGCCTTTGAACTGTGGTGTGGAGAAGACTCTTGAGACAGCAAGGAGAACAAACCTAAGGGAAATCAACCCTGAATATTCATTGGAAGGACTGATGCTTAGGCTGAAGCTCCAATAGTTTGGCCACCTGATGGGAAGAGCCGACTTGTTTGGAAAAGGCCTGATGCTGGGAAAGATTGAAGGCAGGAGGAGAAGGGGATGACAGGGGATGAGATAGTTGGATGGGATCACCAACTCAATGGATGTGAGTTTGAGCAAGCTCCAGGAGATGGTGAAGGACAGGGAAGCCTGGCGTGCTGCAGTCCATGGGGTCCCAGAGTTGAACACGACTGAGCAACTAACACAACATGGAAAAGGTGTCATTACTCCCATTTTACAGATGAGAAAACTGACTCAGGTTGTCATTGGTTCAAAATCAGATAGTACCTGGAGGAGCTGACTTTCAAATTCAATGATGACACAATGGGCCAATTAGCATTTAAAGGGTCATAGTACTGAGCATCCTACCATCAGAAATGTTTCCTGAGGGACTTACCTGGCAGTCCAGTGGTTAAGACTATTTCCTGAGGGACTTACCTGGCAGTCCAGTGGTTAAGTTTCTGCTATAGGGGGCACAGAATTCATCCCTGGTTGGGAGAGGAAGATCCCACATGCACATGGTGTGCCTTCCCACCCCCTCCCCACAACCTCCAAAAATAAAGAAATAGAAAAATTATTTAAGGAAAGAAAAATGTTTCTTAGAAGAAATCTACCTATTTAAAAGCTTCAGTAGGATGCAAGAAGGACATATGAATACACATTTTACACCATTCTCATGCAAAATATCATTAAAAGGGCCAAAGGAATACAATAAGGAGGGAGAAAATACATACACAGGAAATAGGGAGAAGTTATTTCCGCTTTCTAGAAATGACAAATGCTTTAGGCAGGATGCACTGGGGACATACGTGCTTTGGACCAAGCAGGCCAGTGGGGCTGATCAAGAACACTGGTCATAGTCCGTTATCGTCTCCTGGCTCCATGCTGAGTTGGAGGTGAAGATGGGCCATGGAACCTCCAGAAGTATATCAGAGCAAGAAGTCTACCCAGGTGCACCTGCCTGCCTCATTCCACCTGCATGGTGACCCTGTTTGACTAGCTTCTAATGCAGGCTGTTCCTGGCACCAAGAAGGGACAGAGTCAGGGCTTGAATCTCCTCTGGATTCAGCTCACTGATGCCCCAGAGGCCAACTGTTTACTCAACTGGTGCAAAAGAGTGCAAAGAGTCCTTGCCTTCTCTGAGTCTCAGTCTTCTGTGGGTGCAGGATAAACTGAGCTCTGACAAATGGCAGGGAAGCCCCCAAGCACAGGGAGTGCCCAGAAGAAGCAGTGACTCTGTGTGCAAGGGGATGGGGCCTCCTCAGACAAGGTGAGAGGCTCTAAGTTTAACTCAGTTACTGTGAGTCTGAGGAACTCTAAGTGCTGAGTGAATGGGAGCAGCTGAAGAGGACACAAGTGGATGGGAGCAGGGCAAGCCCAGCTCCCCCACACCTCAAGGGGCACACTTCCAGGCCTATGAGGGAAGTTTGCTGAGACGTGTGTGATCAGGAGAATGGGTGGAGCAGTGTTCTCCCATGCTTTGGAAGGTTCTGCAATATTCCTGTATCCTCTGGCAGGAGTCATCGTGGATGTTCAGGGAACAAGTAGGGACTGCACCTTTTTATGGCAGAAGGAAACTTCTACCAGGATCGGGATCACATAGCCTTGTATTGTATCTTAAGTGGTGGATTACGCTACATCCCAGGGTCTCAACAAATAGGAGCAAGAAGCAAAACAGTCCTGCTAGTACTCACTGAGCATCAGTTTCCCCAGCTCTAAATAGCGAGGAGTAATATATATTCTCCAGCATGTGGTAGCTGTGTTACCGAGCCTGGCATGTACAATATAAACTCAGCTACTATGAACAGACTCATTATTGTTTTGAGCTATTCAATTTCCAAATCCAATCCTTCTTCCTCTATTCAACAATGACCTCTTCTGGGAAAGCAAACAAGCAGAGAAACAAACAAATGGGATTTCTTTTTTATAACATCATAAGATTTGCCAATTTCCTTCTTCCTTACATCTTTGGGCATGCTTTCTCATGCCATCTCATTCCATGGTTTTGTACATGTTGTTCCTTCTGTCTGAAACACCTTTCCTTGTCATCACTGACTTATCCTTCAGCCCTCAGCTCAGTGTCACGTCTGCTGTGCCTCTGATCTGCACATCCCTCAGTGATTCACCCTCTCATGGTGTACCTTCACTCCAGATCACAACCATCTGGACATGGGCTTCCTTCACTAGACCGTGAGCCCCTGAGGATGGTGGCTCCTGTGTTTACTTTCCTTTTTACCTAGCACCCAGAAGATAGTAAACCTGAGGAAAGGTTTATTGAAAATTTGTCTTGAAGGAGAATCCATGAAATATTGGAGGAAAACACATTTTTAACCAATCTTGACAATGCATCCCTGTGCACTAAAAAAAGAAATTGTTCTGAAATTAGATAAACTCTCATGATTCTTTCATGTAAACAATTTTTACTCTGTGGACTCTTTTCCTGGGTACTGGTCCAGGCTCTAGGATGCAAAGGTGAGTGACAGAGTGTGGGTACCCATACCAAATGACTGTGATGTCAGGGCTCCACATGAGGTATTCTGAGGGAGGAGCCCTGGATCTTTCACCCACAGTGGGGCGCAAGGAGGGTCTTCCATTACCTGAGGCTTTAGCTGTCTTCTGATTCTATGAGTTCAGCCTTTTAAGATTCCACATATAAGTGAGATCCTACAGGCGTCCTCTGATGCTGTGTCGTAGAGGTGGTCCAGCGACGGGATGGGGGAGTTCAGAGCTGTTGGATTTGGGCCCCTGCAATAGGTATAGAAATAGATGGAGAGAGAGCAGCAGCAGTCCAGGGGTCAGGAGACTCAGGTTCTTTAGTGAGCCTTGCTGTCAAAAATTGTGTAACTTTGGACAACCTGCCCCTTCTCCTTTGAGAGAAGTTTCAAACTTTTGTAAATTTCTGCTTATACAAAAAAGAGGTGGGATGAAACAATCTTAAGGTTCCTTCTAGGAAGCCTGGGTCCATGACAGCTTGAAGCAGGCCCTGAGATCCATTGGTAGGAGCACTTTGATTGGGAAGAACCCCCCTGACCTACAAATTGGGTCTTCCCTGTTCCCAGCTGTGTGACTGGCATCTCACCAATGTGGTCACAGCATCTGATTTAAAGTACCCCTGTACTGTCTCTGAGCAGTCCAGACCCTTACTGCAGACTGGTTAAAGCCATCCTAATGGCTAAATGAAGGTTCATGAACTAGACCAAGCAACTGGCTTCGGAAAGGAGGGGGAGGAAATCTGAGCATAGGAAAGTGAGTCTGTTTATTTGTTTCTTAATTCTAATTAGAAGAAGGAAAAGCATGTCAGGAGTCTTTAGTGATTCACATCTTAATAGCCTGGTTATAATTTATTAATCCCTTTCATCAAATTTTCAGCATCCCTTTCCCCAGGAGTCTGAGTGACTCAAATGTATTTATTGTTTCTAGGTGGGGTGTCATTAAATATTTGGCATCTCCTAAAGTGGCTTGGGAAACTGGATTATATACCATGTGAAGGCAAATTATTTCTGGAGGGAGAAGCATGAATAGATAAAACATTAGGCAAAATGAGTGATACACGCAAATACATTATTCTTTATAATAATAATGACCTCATATTTATCTCTAATAATGACAATGCAGATCTGCTGTGTTACTTTTTTCCTATAATTTTCCCTACTGGCCTCTCTTCCCTTTCCCTTACTGAAAATTCAATGGTTTTCCTTAAAGTGGAATAGTAACACTAAAAATTATATATTAATATACTATATGTAGTGTGATGATTACCACAATAAAGTTAACACATCCATCACCTCAGACAGTTTGCTTTTTTTTTTTTTGTGATGAGAAGACTTAAGACCTACTCAGAAAATTTCAAGTATGCAAAATATGGTATTGTTACCTATAGTCACCATACTGTACATTAGATCCTCAGCAGTTATTTATTTTATAATTGAAAGTTTGTTCCCTGTGACAAGTATCTCTCCATTTTTCCCATCCTCCTAGCCCTGGAAACAACCATTCCACTCTGATTCTAGGAGTTCAACATTTTAAGATTCTACATGTAAGTGAGATTGTATAGCATTTGTTGTTCTTTGTCTGAATTATTTCACTTAGCAGAATACCCTCAAGGTTCATCCATGTTGTTACAAATAGGATTTCTTTCCTTTTTTTTAAAAAAGCCTGGATTATATTCCGTTGTATATGCATACAGACAGTTTTACTTCTTCCTGTTCAACTTGGATGTTTTTACTTCTTTTTCTTGCCTAACTCTGGCTAGAGCTTTCAGTAGCAGGTTGAATAAGAGTGGTGAGATCTTGGATAAAACACTTGTTTAGTTCTTGATCTTAGAGAAAACACTTTCAGCTTTTCACTGCTGAATATGATGTTAACTAGTGACTTGTCATATATAGCCTTGATCATGTTGAATATATTACTTCTATAACTAATTTGTTGAAAGTTTTTATCATGAAAGAATGTTGAATTCTGTCAAATGCTTTTTCTGCATCTTTTGAGATGATCATATGATTTTACCATTTGTTTTTGTTAATGTGATGTGTCATACAAATGACATTGTGTATGTTGAACTGTTTTTATATCTTAGGGATAAATCTCATTTGATCATGATTCTTTTAATGTGTTGTTGAATTCAATTTTGCTAGAGTTTGGTTGAGAATTTTTATATCATGTTCATCAGGTTTATTAGTTTGTAATTTTTTTTTCTTTTAGAGTCTTTATCTGGCTTTGGTATCAGAATACTAGCCTCATAAAATGAGCTTGGAAGTGTGCCCTCCTCTTCCATTTTGGAAGAGTTTGAGGAAGATTGGCATTAATTCTTCTTTACGTGTTTGATATAATTCACCAGTGAAACTGCTTGGTTTCTACTGGGAGGTTGAGAGCTTTCTGATTACTAATTCAATCCCTTTACTTGTTATTGGCCTGTTCAGATTTTCTATTTCTTTATAATTAAATCTTTGTGGGTTGCACATTTCTAGGAATTTAAACATTTCTTCGAGATTATCTGATTTGTTGCTGTATAATTGTTTATAGCAGTCTCTTATGATCCTTCTGACACCTGTGGAGTCAGTTGTAATGTCTTCTTTTTATTTTACCATTTTATTTGGATGACCCCTGTTTTTCTTAGGTTAGGTAAAGGTTTGGTAATTTTGGTTGTCTTTTAAAAACAAACTCTTAATTTCATGGATCTTTTCTATTGTTTTTCTATTGTCCATTTCACTTATTTCTGCTCAAGTCTTTTATTATTTCCTTCCTTCAATTATCTTTGGGCTTAATTGGTCTTCTTTTTCTAGTTTCTTGAAATGTAAAGTTATGTTATTTATTTGAGATCTTTCTTTTTTCTTAACATAGGTGTTTATAGCTATGAATTTTCCTTTTAGAAGTGTGTTTGCTGCATCCCATAAATATTGGTATGCTGTATTTCCATCGTTTGTCTCAAGATATTTTTGCTTTCTGTTTGATTGCTTCTTTAACCCATTGGTTGTTTAGCAGTATGTTGTTTAATTTCCATGTACTGCAAATTTTCCAAGTTTCTACCTGTTATTGATTGATACCATTGTGACTGGAAAAGATATATGATGTGAAATCAGCCTTGAAATTGTAGCGACTTATTTTATAGCCTGATGTGAAATCTTTGCTGCAGAATGTTCAGTGTGCCCTATGAATAGTCTATGTTGTTGTTCAGTCACCCAGTTGTGTTCAACTCTTTGCGACCCCCTGGACTGCAGCATGCCAGGTTTCCCTGTCCTTCACTGTCTCCTGGAGCTTGATCAAACTCATATCCATTGAGTCAGTGATCCCATCCAACCATCTTGTTCTCTGTCATCCCCTTCTCCTCCTGCCTTCAATCCTTCCCAGCATCAGGGTCTATTTCAATGAGTTGGCTCTTTGCATCAAATGGCCAAAGTATTGGAACTTCTGCCTCAGCATCAATCCCTCTGATGAATATTCAGGATTGATTTCCTTTAGGATTGGTCTATCAGTTCAGTCACACAGTCGTGTCTGACTCTTTGTGACCCCATGAATTGCAGCACGCCAGGCTTCCCTGTCCATCACCAACTCCCAGAGTCCACCCAAACCCATCTCCATCGAGTCGGTGATGCCATCCAGCCATCTCATTCTCTGTTGTCCCCTTCTCCTCCTGCCCCCAATCCTTCCCAGCATCAAGGTCTTTTCCAGTGAGTCAACTCTTCACATGAGGTGGCCAAAGTATTGGAGTTTCAGCTTCAACATCAGTCCTTCTAATGAACACCCAGGACTGGTCTCCTTTAGGATGGACTGGTTGGATCTCCTTGCAGTCCAAGGGACTCTCAAGAGTCTTCTCCAATACCACAGTTCAAAAGCATCAATTCTTCGGCACTCAGCTTTCTTCACCGTCCAACTCTCACATCCATACATAACTACTGGAAAAACCATAGCCTTGACTAGATGGATCTTTGTTGGCAAAGTAATATCTCTGCTTTTAAATATGCTGTCTAGGTTGGTCATAACTTTCCTTCCAAGGAGTAAGTGTCTTTTAATTTCATGGCTGCAATCACCATCTGCAGTGATTTTGGAGCCCCCCAAAATGAAGTCTGACACTGTTTCCACTGTTTCCCTATCTATTTTCCATGAAGTGAATAGTGTTCTATAAATCTGCTGCTTTCTTATTAGTTTTCTATCTGGGTTATTTACCCCTTGTTGGGGGTGGAATAATAAAGTCTCCTACTATCACTGTATTGTTTATTTCTCCTTTCAGTTTTGTTAATATTGCTTCATGTATTTAGGTGGTCTGATGTTGGGTGACAAATATTTTAAATTGTTATATCTTCTCCATGAATTGGCCCTTTTTATTATATAATTGATCCTTAAAATATGCAAGTATTAGGGGCACTAATCTTCTGTAGCATTGAAACTCTGCATATAACTTTATAGGCAGTCCTCCATATTTGCAGTTCTGCATCCACTGGATTCAGCCAACTGTGGATCATGTAGTATTGTAGTATATTTGGTGAAAGAAATTCACATATTAGTGGACCCATTCAATCCAAGTCCACATTGTTTAAAGTTCAACTGTATAATGACTTTTAAAAAATCTCATAACCATTTTAAAAAATAATTTTTATTTATGTCTTTATTTTTGGCTCTGCTGGGTCTTTGCTGCTGTATGGGCTTTATTTCGATTGCAGGGACGCCAGGGCTACTCTGTAGTTGCAGTGCGCAGGCCGCTCATTGCAGTGGCTTCTCTCGTTGTGCAGCACAGGACCTAGGGCAAGTGGGCTTCAGCAGTTTTGACGTATGGGCCCAGCAGTTATGGTTCCAAGGCTCTAGAGCACAGGCTCAGTAGTTGTGGTGCATGGGCTTAGTTACCTCGCAGAATGTGAGATCTTCCCAGATCAGGGATTAAACTTTTGTCTCCTGCGCTGGCCAGTGGATTCTTTACCACTGAGCCACCAGGGAAGCCCCCTCATGACCATTTTTAACTATTTTGAGTATTCTATATCAGACTAGTTTGTCTGCTATAAGTATATCCACTTTTGACCTCTTTTGGTAGACACTTGCTTGGAGTATCTTTTCTATCCTTTCACTTTCGGCCTCTATGTGTCCTTAAAGCTACAGTGAGTTTTTATTATAGATAACATATCATTTTTTAAAACCCATTTGGTTATCCTGTGCCTTTTGATTGAAGAATTCAGACCTCTTATGTTTAAAATTATTACTGATAGGTAGGCTCTTTGATTGCCATTTTGTTCATTGTTTTCTGACTGTCTTGTAGTTTCTTTCCACATCTCTTGATGTTTTTCTTTGTGATTTGATGACTTTTTGTAGTGGTATGCTTTGCTTCTTCACTCTTAATCTTTTATGTACTTATTACAGGTTTTTCCTTTCCGATTACCATGAGAATTACATAAAATATCTAATAGTTATCCTGTTTTAAGTGGAGAACAACTTAACTTTGCATACAAAAACTCTATACTTTTATTTCTCTATCCCTTCAAATTTTAGGTTATTGATGTTACAGTTTATATCTTTTTATATGGTGTATGAAAAACAGATTATTATAGTTATAGTTATTTTAATGCTTTTTTAACTTTTATTCTAGAGTTGAAAGTGATTTATGTATCGTCATTACAATATTAGACAATTCTGCCTTTGTTTATGTATTTACCTTTATCAGTGATTTTTATATGTTCATGTGATTTACATTGTTAATTGCTGTCCTTTCATTTCAGCTTGAAGAACTCCCTTTAGTGTTTCTTGTAAGACAGGTCTAGTGGTAATGAATTCCTTAAGTTTTTGTTTATCAAGCTTTTACTCATTCTGTTCTCTTCACCTACAAAGCACCAAAAAATGTCGCAACATTTCTAAGGATCTATCATTATTACAGAGCAGCAGTGGACCTCAGGGATTATTTTAAAGATGAGGCCTGTAGTAAAGTGATCCAGAATCATAAAGCTAAAAATGGAAAGGGTCTATCCTTTTTCTCAACTTTTCTACAGCATTTCCAATAAAGGTTGACCAGTCTTGATGAGTTTCCCTCCAGAGACAGAGAGCTTACAATCTTTAAAGGCAATCTTTCCATCACAGAGAGCTGGACTGTTAGAAAGTTCTTCCTCAATGAGCTAAAATCTTTCTCCCTTTAGCTTCCTCTCTCTGTTTTTCAGTTTTCTCCTTGGTGAGAAATAGCAGAGCCAGATGCTGGATGGACCCAGAGCAGAAAGACTCCTGTGAGAGGGACAGCCAAGTTTGACACAAACACCAGCAGTCCCAGGTATATCTACTTTAGATGGGATAGTTCCCTAGATACAATGAAATATTATCTAATCATATGGCTTGTTCTGATTAGAAACAGGAATTCCTTCACATGGTCTAGCCTAGCTTACTGGAATTCTACAACAGATTTTAGTACTGAAGTCTTGGTCAATGTCATATTTTGGTACTCTTGACCATATCTGTCTTCCTTGAACTCCTCCTAAGGAACAAAGTATTGATAATTGGGGAAGGCAAAATTTTGGGTATATATGGTTCCCCTGGCCAATCCCATTTTTCATGTCACTCCCCAAACTTATAACTTCTGATACAGCAGACGTTGACACTGTATATCCTTTAGCTCATATTAATTAACGTTAAAACTATCCTGTGCATCCTTGGGATTACACTGCACCTTCTCAGTCCTCTCTCCTAGCTCCCAGATCATGGCATCACCCATGTTTTTGAGTCCTCCATTTCTGAGTTCCTCCCCTCCTTGTAAAAGCAGTAACCCTTTAACATCTTTGGCCCAGCATTTATTTACACAGCTCAGGGCTGGCCAGCACCCCTAGCTTTCTTATCTACCAAAGTTTCCCTTGGAGAACAAGGTCTTCAGCATTTTTATTGGTATATCTTGAAAATGTACATACTCACAATACAGAGCTTTTCCCCCTTTCCTATCAATAGCCAGTGTATAAACCTAACTCTACAAATCCTATATTTTTAGTTTTAATGATGTGAACTGATTAATTCCCAAGAGCTACTTCATCCACACCATCCCACCATACTGGTAAGGTGACTATTTTCATGGAAGGCTCTGGGAAGCATGCCCATTGCATAATTTCTAACCATCCTGAAAATAGCTTATCAAAAAGCCTCAAAATTTCCTAATGATTGGATACATCACATCTGGAGTCTGTGTATGTTTAAAACCCAGCCAACTGATGAGCAAGCATTATCTGGAGATATCCTGAATATTTGTTAAAAAAAAATAGTAATAAAACCTCATAAAGTACATGGGCTTCCCTGATGGCTCAGCTGGTAAAGAATCTGCCTGCAATGTGGGAGACTTGGGTTCAATTCCTGGGTTGGGAAGATCCCTTGGAGAAGGGAAAGGCTACCCACTCCAGTATTCTGGCCTGGAGAATTCCATGAACTGTAAAGTCTGTGAGGTCGCAAAGAGTTAAATATGACTGAACGACTTTCACACACACATAGAGTACAAATCCAAGGAAGCAGAGTGGCTAATGTCAAACTTTCCATTTATGTTTCAAAGCACTCACTTGAACAATGAGGTTGAGGATGGGCTCTGTATTGAATTTCTCACTAATGGATCTTTAAAGGACATAGGCACTACTTGCTGTTGTCCAGATATTTTCTCAAGAAAGTTACCCTCCTGTCTGGTACATACCAAGACTTATTACTCTGACCTAAAATCAGATCAAGTAAGGAAAGATTTGGTCTTCCAAGTGACATCTGTCATTATTATAATGATAATAGTAATAGTTAACTACATGGCAGTTACTTGAGTCCCAGGCACTTTATATGCATTGCCTTTATCCCTACATCTCTAGGAAAATAGGCATTACTGGTGATAGTCATAAGTCAGCAAGATATTTTGCTGAGATCTCAAATCTGTGAGTCTTTGATCTGCTGCCCACCTTAGTCTAACACCAGTCCTGCTAGGTCTATGAGCAAGGTACAAATAGACAAAGCTAGTCAGAGGAAATAGGTTTCTAAGTACAGAGGGAGCTTTGGTACCAACTCTTACCACCTGATGAGGTACATCTAAATTATAAGGACCAAATTTGTGTTCCTGAATGGACTAAGTCCTACATGAAAAAGCATCCTAGTTCATTCTAAGAGCTAACATTCTTACAAGCAGAAAGAAAGAACACACCCAGGGGAAAGAGCATAAATGGGAAGACTGTTTTCTTAAGATCTGGTTCAATAGGCTTAAACCTCCCACTCTACCCATCCTTAAAAAATTAATGGTAGGAGAGAGCCATCTTAGGATGGCCCCTGGACCTTCTTAGCCAACTAAAGTTATAGTTATAATCAATCCAAAACGGAAAAGGATCCACTAAGGCATGCCATGTGGAAGGAAAAACGTTTTAAGTTCTTTGTTCTTCCTTTTGAAAGCTTTTCTTGTTAGTACAGAAATGGGAAATTACTGAGATGTATGCAGACGCTCTCTGATCCTGAATCATGGCCAACATCCCAAATCAATGACGGCTTTCATTCTTGCCAAATCTAGACTTTCAACACGATGCTTTAAGCAGTTATATTAGATGACTAGAATCGGCTATTCTTTTACTGTCATTGCCTTAGCACCCCAGTAGAACAGTGCCTGCTCCCTATGTCAGAAAACTCCTGCTGTGTATGGGTAGAGTGTAGAAGACGGTGCTTTCTTTCCTCCCCAGAAGTTGGGGTCTTCAGCCAACATAACCCCATATTTTGGGTCTCTCTTTAACTTAAGGATATGGCCTTAGGGCAGAAAAGTCAAGAGTATCAGAATAGTCTTGCCTGACTTTTCACGAAGCTTCTACAATCCTTGCCTCTTCTCTTTTACCTAGACCTGGAAGCAATGAATGGGCAACTCAGCCTACTTTCCCCATGGTTATCTGCTAAATTAGGCAACATAATCTCAATTTCCACACAGAAATTCACTTTGTACAATCAAGTTCCCTGGACAGATGTATACAGTATATATGGAGAAATGAAGTAACACCTTCTCCTCCCCCACAAATATTAATAACATCCTGAAAAAATGCCAAACCATACAGGAAGTCAGGATAATAGGCATAAACTCAGATTTTCCTGAGCCAACCTGGATGTCAGGTCACCTTATTCAAAAGAAACTTTAAGAAGAACGTAATATCAGTCCCATACCCACAGAGTGCAGAAATCATAAGCATATCTCAGCATTGATGTGACGTCACAGTTACCCTCCAGTCTAACATCTAGATTAGAAGCAAATCAAGTAGCCCTTGTCCCATTTCCCTACTTCCCAAATGAAGAATACCCTGGGATTCTTTTTTTTTTTTTTAATATGAGCATGTGACCTCCCAATATGTAAAACAGTGTAGCCCCAGAAACAGAGAAGATGAAGCTGATATCTGATTGAGGATGCTCCTCAATCCCCAGAGGTGGACTCTAAGGAGGGGCTATTTAATCTTATTTCATCCCAGGTCTTTACCTCCTGAAAGCTAGCATATGTCATTGGCATCTGGCTTTCAGATATCTCTTTGTTTTGCAGATTCTGCAAGTGAATCCAGGCACAGCAGTTTGTCTTGTTGATCTTTTGGAACTTTGGAGAAGTGGGACACAGAAGAGAGCTAGCTGAGGATAGACCCAACTCAGGTTGTAGGAAAGTTGACTGCAGCAGAAGATGCCTGCCTGCAGCTACTGAAGAAGAAACCTGGTTTCCATCCCAGCTCCTGCAGCTAGCCTCCTCCCAAGGCTCCCACAGCTAGAATCAACATAAAATAGGAAGCTTTTGACTTAATTGGAGAGAGTTTCTCTCTATGGCAAATGGACACTGATTAAAATAGGAGAGGATACAATGAAAACTTATAGTATGGTGGCAAATGTGGGCTTTTCTGTTGTGATGATGGTTTGTTGCTTTTGGATGTCCAAAGGTAGTCTTCAGCTTGTTAACCAGGTGGTTCATGTGAGAGAATAGGACTTTTCAGCTTAGTGTGGAGAGTGTGGGGCAGGATGAGAGAGGCATTTGTAAAGATCTTGGGAATATGAATCTCTCATCTAATGGCCCTATGTAGGTACAAGTGGCACGCAAGAGCAGTGGAAGGGATTAGACAAACTACCATTGCCAAGACTACTAGCAATGGTAATTCATGATTATCTCTCTTGCAGGGGACATCTATGGGTCTAACAGGTTTGGTCTTGAGCCCATTGGACTTGCTGGAGGTAAACAAAAAGGTTGGCCTCTAGAGGGCGTACTAGGTTTCGCCTCTGGTGGAGATCCCGTTAAGGACAAGGTTGGATTATAGTTCTACATGAAAATGGGCAAACTGAAAAATTCTGATGCCTGAGTAGCAGACTCTGCTTACACCCTCCTCTCTTTGCACCTTATTTTTTAAGGATCCTACTTCGAGCCTTCCTCTCTAAGAAGCCACTGTGTGTCCTCCACAGACCAGTGCAAACTACAGTGTGGCAAGCAGTTGGAGAGAGTATGGTGGGTGGCTTAGTCAGGCTGCCTTAAGCTTTAGTGAGTGGCTAGTTTTCCCTGCTCCTGAATTAAGGGCATGCCTGAGGAAAGGGCACCTTATAAGGCTAAACAAGATAATTGTTAGTCTGTTTCTGGCCAAGGATTCAAGCCAGGGGCCAAATGGAATTCTAGGCTCACATATCAGCTAGTCCAAATTGCCAGGATATTCTATTAGGGCTTGAGGGCATGATTACTAATGAAGGGAATGGACATCTGCCTGCCTTGGCTCACCCTTCAAGGATCCCTTAGGTCCACAGCACAAGATCCAGAGGTTCCGGTTTTGGCTTCTTATTGACAAAACCAACCAATACCATCTTCAGTGTATAGATAAGGTCATTCAGTTCAGTTCAGTTCAGTTGCTCAGTCGTGTCCGACTCTTTGTGACTCCATGAACTGCAGCATGCCAGGCTTCCCTGTCCATCACCAACTCCCGGAGCCTACTCAAATTCATGTCCATTGTGTCGGTGATGCCATCTAACCATCTCACCCTCTGTCGTCCCCTTCTCCTCCCACCTTCAATCTTTCCCAGCATCAGGGTCTTTTCCAATGAGTCAGCTCTTAGCATCAGGTGGCCAAAGTATTGGAGTTTCAGCTTCAACATCAGTCCTTCCAATGAACATTCAGGACTGATTTCCTTTAGGATGGACTGGTTGGATCTCCTTGCAGTCTTCTCCAATTCCACAGTTCAAAAGCATCAATTCTTTGGCACTCAGCTTCCTTTATAGTCCAACTCTTACATCCATACATGACTACTGGAAAAACCATAGCCTTGACTGGACAAACCTTTGTTGGCAAAGTAATGTCTCTGCTTTAATGTGCTGTCTAGGTTGGTCACAGGACTCAGAATTAGAGGAACCAGGATTGATCCTTTCCTCAAACTCTTCTCCCAGTGCACCACTGGTCTGGGATTCAGGATGAATGCATGTCAGCCCTGTCTCTGCCACCTTCCTTGGGATATCAGGAAAGCTCTCTATTTAGTCTCAGTTTCCTCATCTGACAAATTTACGGCTCACACTAGGCCTTCTACAAATCCAACATTTAGTGATTCACTATATTATCACCCACTCCTAATGTTCTGTTTGAGAGACTTAGTATTTTTATCTTCTTTTTAAAAAAAAATCCGGAATTTGAGCCTGTAGCCAATGAACTTTCCTCTCCCGTTATGAGAAACAATCCTCAGAATCCCAAGGAAACCAGGTCCAGGACTTCTCCCAGGGGAGGTTTCTGCATGCGCATAACCTTCTGTGTCTTAAAAAAAAAACAAAACTCTTGACGTCCTTCCCCCCAGTAAAGTCAATGACTTGCAACTTCCTTTCCCAAGTCCTCGCAGAATTTTAGGCAAATTAACGCAGGAGCATTTGATCTTCTCCCCAGATGTTTTGATCACAGAAGGGCCACATATGTGCACACATTCTTGGATATTTTTAGGTTTTTTTATAGGCTCCAAAGTTCTAACTGCTTTTCACTCTGCACTTTGTGGCTGCTGCTGGGAGATGCTCTGCCAAAGCTGCCAAGGCAGGGCCTGGTGGAAGGGAGCCTGGCCCGGGAAGGCTCCCCGAAGTTGCTCTGAGCAATCCTGGATGCTGCATGGCTTCAGTCCCTGAGGCCTCTCTGGCCACTAAGAGGAAAGAAACCACTGCCAGGTAAGACTTATGGGTTACACAGACTCTCCCTGGGAGAGTTCTAGTTCTGGCTGAAAGTCTCCTAAAAATCATACCAAGGCCCCAGTAAAGAGATTAACAAGATACAGTAGAGAAAATATTGGGCAGAAGGTCAGAGATGTGACTCTGGCTCCTTTATAACCAATTACTTTTCCTCTACCGGGCTTTAGTTTCTCTGTCTGCAAAATCGGATACTTCCTTCATACATCTAGAGCAGGGGTCTGCAAACTATGGCCTGCAGGTTGGCCATAGTTTTATTAAGTAATGTCTTATTGGGACAAAGCCCCAATCCCATTTGTTTATCTATTATCTGTGGCTGAGCTACAACAGCAGATTACACTAGTTATGACAAAACAACATTGCCTGTGAATCTCAAATATTTACTCTCTTAAATATTTAAGAAATAGTTTGCTGACCCCTCATGTAGCAGATGGGCTTCCTTGGTGGCTCAGTGGTAGAGTCTGCCTGCAATGCAGGAGACTCAGGTTTGATCCCTGGGAGGAGAAGATCCCCTAGAGGAGGAAATGATAACCCATTCCAGTATTTGTGCCTGGAGAATCCCATGGACAGAGAAGCCTGGCAGGGTCCCAAAGAGCTGGGCACAACTGAGCAACTAATCATGCACACATGATGTAGCAGATGCTGCCCTCACCATTCTAGGACATGCCAAAGGCATCCTACTGCCAGCAACTGGGACTTTCCTCCTTCCCTTGGGGGTAGGGGTTATGGAAATTGATGTCCGGGGCGGGGGGTGGGCAGCCCTCAGCCAGTGACAAATGGTTGGAGATAGCTACCCAGCTCCCTCAGATTGCAGGTGGGACAAACCTGAAATGAGTTTCCTGTTATCTCCTGGATGTCACCAGTAGGACTGAGCCCCAGATGCCCACAACAGTAGCCTCCTCATCACCACACCATGTATTGGCTTTCTCCTCTGTCTCCCCTCCCTACTCTTCCAGTGCACCTTCCTGGATTCCATTTCCTATCAAAACCTCTTGGACTCAGACCTTAGACTCAGGGTTTGCTTCTGCAGGTGCCCAGCCTAAGCAGGACATGAATCTTGCACACCTTCTTCTTTCTCTTCCCTGGCATCTGATCTTACTAAGCTGCCCATTCAGTTCTAGACTTGGGTGAAAGGCCACAAGGCAGGATGTGGGATGTTTTCTGGAACAACCATCGTGGTGCTGGGTGACACACCCTGGAAGTCCAGGGGAGTTTGTTCACTGTGGGGTTAGCCTTGACCATAGGAGGGAAATTGACAGATGCATGCACCCTACTCTCCCCCTCTTTGGACTTTGGTGAAGTGTGGTTTCTCTTTGGAAACCTTTCAGGGGATTTTCATGTGCTAAGAGGTCATCTCTGCTGAGAGACCTGCTGTGTTTCTTTGGTGCCTCATTGAGTATCCACTGGGTAGGGGTTATCTACATGATAGCTCCTGCAGCTTCCTTTGTCTTGTTTCTGACTCTTTTCCCCACCCTAACCACCCTGAGTTTGTACCTCCCAAGTAAGGTTCCAGTCCTATATCCTTGCCTCAGGCTCTGCTTTCCAGAGGATGTGAGCTAAGGCATAGAGTTGGTTTAAATATCTCTTAAGGACTCTTTCAGCATTGACATACTAGACCTCTACTAAATCCTATTTTTCACCTAGTGATAAAAAAGATATTATGTATCTACTGTGTTGTATATGAGACATCATTTAATTCTCACAGAGATTAGTTTCTGAGGTATGTCAGGGTCTAGTTCATCATAATTCAAATCAGACTGATTTGAACATTAGAATGTTATTAATATGATAATTATTATTATTACTTATTAAGTTCTATATGCTAGACCTTGATTTATACTTTAAAAGCATTAACTGATTCTCATTTAAACCTTATCGGGTTCTATTATTACCTTCACAAGAGGAAAATGAAGTTCAGAGAAGGTAAGCCATTCATTCTAAGTTGCACAGTAAGTGGCCAAGCCAGAATGTGGAACCAGATCTGACAGTTTCCAAAGGCCATGTTCAAAATTATGTACTTTATTACATTTGATATAAATAAACATAATACTCTTCCAAAACTTTTTATTTGAATAAACACTTCACTAATTGAAGATATATGGATGGCAAATAAGCACATGAAAACGATGCTCAATGTCATTAGTTATTAGGAAAATGCAAATTAAAACTACAGGAAGAGGGACTTTCTTGGTGGTCCAGTGTCTAAGACTCTGTGCTTACAATGTAGGGGGTCGGGGTTTGACCCCTGGTCAGGGAACTAGATCCCACATCCCACAGCCAAGAGTTCACATGAGTAACCAAAGGCCCCATGCTGTAACGGAGGCTGGAGGTCCCGCAAGTAAGACTGGGCACAGACCAGTAAATTAATACATCAGACAAAACAAAACAAAAAACCCATAGTAAGATACCACCATACCTAATTAAAAAGACTGACCAAACCTTATTTTAGTGAGCAAGTGGAGGAATTGGACTCTAACACACTGCTGATGGAATGTAAAATGGTATAGTTAGTTCAGAAAACAGTTTGCAATTTCATAAAAAGTTAAACGTCAATTGAACATTTGACCCATTCAATCTAGGTAAAAACCTAAGAAAAATGCAAACATACATCCGCTCAGAGACTTGTATATAACTGTTTATGGCCATTCTATTTCTAACAGCCCCCAAAAGAAAACAGCATCAGGTGGATGGACAAATTGTGGTATATTCATATAGTGGGATACCATTCAATAGTAAAAAAGAATAAATTTTTGATACATGAAACAACATGCGTGATTCTCAAAATAATTATGTTGACTTAAAGAAGCCATATAAAAATGAGTACATACTATATGATCCTATTTATACAAGTGATAGAAGATGCCATAAGAGCAACAGAAGGCAGTGGTTGCCTGTGTGTATGTAGGATGGGTGTGTGAAGAGGGATGAGAAGGATAATAAAGAAACCCTAGGAAACTTTGAGGGGTGGTGGATATGTGTTCATTGTCTCCATTGTGGCGATGCTTTTGTGGGAGTATACATATGTCAACTCTTATCAAATTGTACACTTTAAATATATGCAGTTTATTGTAGGACAGTTGTATCTCAATATAGCTGTAAAATAAAAAAATAAATTCTGCGTGTAACTGAGTACTGCAAGGGATGACAATGAAGAACTGTTCTTTTTCATTGTCTTTTGGGATTGCCCATGGAAATTAAACCAATGGTGAAGGAATTAGCTGACTCATCTTTTCTTGGCTAATTCAGAATGGTGTAGTCAAAGTGGGAAGGAGGTAGGGATGCAGTACTGGCAACTTGGAGATGGTCTTTTAACCTCCTTGAGCCTCAGCTTCCTTGCCTGTAAAATGGGAATGTCTCTTGTGCCCTGCCTTCCCCATGAAGTTGATTTAGGGAAAAGTAAATGACCTTGCTCTCAAATATGAATGACCAATCTCCCAGTTGATATAACATGCACATGACAAGCAACTGGTGGCAGTCCCAGTCCTGGATGCTGTAGGCCCACCATGGTGTGAGTGTGTGTGTGTGTGGGAGGGTTGGGAGCTCTTACAGACTCCGCCTCTAGAACTGGCACAGACCATCTTTCTTCTGTTCTCTGCTCCTCTGTGGCTTTGTTAACAGATACTCTTTGTCTGGCCGCTCAGGCTCTTTCCTGTCTCTGTTTCTTACCTGCTTTGCCTGGCCTCATATCACTCTCTGCATTTTCTCCAGCTCCCCATGGATCTTCTGCTATTGAGGGACAATAGCCTAGACCTGCCCACTCACCCCAGATCAAGGAGAGATTGGGTCCCCTTGTTCAAGGTCACCCCAGGCTCTGGGGACCACAGTTTGGTGGGAGAGATAGATACACTTCTCAGGGCTTCTCCAGTGAAGAAATGGTACAACTGAATCCGGAAGGATGGGCGAGCCTTAGTCTGACGGAAGTAGGACAGCATTCTGGAGAGAAGACATAGAATCTCCTCCTTCAAGGGCAAAGTTCTGGGGGTATTGGGACACTGTGAATAACTTAATGTGATCCCAGCCCCACAGGAGGTGAGGCTGAGGGTAAGCCATATTGTAGAAGCGAGGTTTAGTGTGCCACATGCCGAGGGGTTTGAGTTCAACTCTGAAGGCACTGGGTAGGTACTGAATATTTCCAAGCCTGGGTGTCACAGTCTCAGTTCACTCAGGGAGGCAGGGTGGGCAGAAGGGATCATTTGCAGGGTCCTGCTCACCCCTCCCCTAGAAGGGTTGCTTTCTTTCTAGAGCTGAGTTTCTTAACTGTGGCACTACTGGCCCTGGGGATGGATAAGCCTTTGTTAGGGGCAGCTGTCCTAAACCTTGCAGGGGATTCAGCAACAACATGTTGGCTTCTGCCCACTGGATGCCTGTAGCAGTCCCCCAGCTGTGATAGCCAAAAATGTTTCCAGATGTCTCTTGGGTGGCAAAACTGCTCTCCTCTAGAGTTATTTTTGTTTCTTTTCCTTTTTTTTTTTTGAGTATAATATGTATACCGATGGCCCCTCCTGTGTTTGCTCTCTTCTCTCCTTCTAAGGCTAGGCAGTGCCTGGCTTCCAGCCTTTACACGAGGCACATGGCTGGATGGTGTCCTTGGCTCCCCATACAGCCTCATCTCAGCACCTGTGGCTCCAGTTCCCTGCTCACGGGGGCTCTGGCTGGGGCTGGCTTCCCGGACAGCAGCCAACAGCTCTGTCCACCTCTGTACCAGGCCAGCAGGGCACCTAATCCACCGTGGGGCGCACCACGTGGTGCTGAGGAGACTCCTGGAAGGGGTGCCACCGAGGTCGGCTGAGACCAGAGCTGTCCAAGCCTGTTGGCTGCGTACCTTCTGTCCCTCTGCCCTGCTGTCTGCTGAGCTCGGAGCCTGGAGGGACGAGTCAGCTCGGGAAGCCTGCCAGGGAGAGGACACCCGGCGGGGGACAGAGGGCAGGTGGTGGCAGCTGGAGGCCATGTGACTGCTGGAGGTTGTGTGTGTCACAGGGCAGAGCCAGGCTGCTGGCTCATTCCTGGGCTCAATCTGAGAAGGCCTCACATGACTTCGGTGTGGGAGTCTGTGTTTCGGGGGTGGGAGAGGAGACTGGAGGGAGGGGGAAGTGATTTGAGGATCCAGGCTGGAAATTCAAAATACATTTATGCATCACAGGCAGATATTCATCACATGACCTCCCTGATTTTGCTAATACAGAAATTAGGCTTCGGGCACACACACACACACACACACACACACACACACACACACACACACACACTATCTCACCCCCTGCTGTGTGCAGGCTGTGATGGCTGAGAAGGACATTAGGAATGTAGGAGAAGGAGAGGGAGTCAGCTGTGCCACCCGCCTGCATCTCCCAACGTGTCAGCAAAACCAGAACACAAACCGGCCCTCAGTTCCAGTGCTTTCCATATGCTCCTTTGTATGTGAACCCCACAACAGCCCACTTCCCAGTGAGAACACCAAGGCCTGAAATGGTTCCTCCACTTTCCCTTTGCTTCCTTCCTTAAGGTTTTCAAGGTTTAATCTGGCTTTGTTTTTGCTTTAATACCCCCCCTATCAGCTCCCTCTACCGCACCATGGCCCCAAACAGCATAAGCTGGAAGGTCCTTCTTGCTGATGGGAGGAGGTGAGGGGTCATGAAAACACCGTAAGTCTGGAGGCGAAGGGTGGGGATAGGCACAGAATCCCTAGTGGAAGGGGTCAGAAATGCAGGAGACCAGAGTCAGGCAAGTTCTCAGGCAGCCAGGGTGAGAATCAGCACAGTGAGCTCTCAGAGCCCCGGAGGCTCCTTCCCTCAGGACTGAGAGGAAAGCCCTGAAGTTCCTTTGGCAACACAACCTCACAGCTGCCAGTGGGCCAGAGACTGTATTTAGTTGTGCTAAAATCCTAAAGACCTAGATCAGGACTCCTAAACCTATGTCCTCAGCGTCCAAGAGGACAGAAGCTTGTGAGCAGGCTCTGTCCCCTCTGGGAAGAGAGCCACCTACCGCATGCTTGCAGAATGTTTCACCTCGAGGGTTATTACTTTCAAAATAACATTTAATATATTTAATCTCATTACATCAGCAAGATATGGTCAGTGCAGAATATCTGGGAAAGCCAATAAAATATAAAGAAGGAGATTAAAAATTCACCATCATCTCACCGATAAGAAACAACTACTGCTCAAATTTTGGTATGTAGTTTTCTCATCTATAAACTATAAAAAACAAAACCAGAGTAATTATATATATACATATAAATACAAAGTTTATATACATAATATAATATAATGTTTATATGTATATATATATATATATATATAAATGACTGAGGCATAACATAGTAAAACTGTAGCCCACCAGGCTCCTCTGTCCATGGGATTCTCCAGGCAAGAATATGCCATGCCCTTCTCCAGGGTATCTTCCTGACTCAGGGAAGTCCATATATAATATAGTAGAACATAACATATCAACATAACATAACATAATATTTATAAATGATTGAGGCATAACATTTAGTAAAAGACATAAATTTTAAGTTTATAGCTCAGTACATTTTTACATATTATTGCATCCATGAGACTATCACTCTGATCAAGATAAACAACATTTCAGAATCCAGAAAACTCCCTCCTCGCTTTCCTCAGTCAATAACTACACCCATCTTCAAGATGTAGCTGGTATTCTGACTTTCATAGTTCTGGATTAGATTTGCCTATTCTTGAGTATAACTAGATTTCCACAGTCACAGTATTTATTTATTTTTTCTTGAATGTAAAAAAAAATAGCCATACATTCACATGAATCAGCCATGGGTGTACATGTGGAGAAGGCGAGGGTGGGATGACTTGAGAGAATAGCACTGAAACATGTATATTATCATATGTGAAACAGATCACCAGTCCAGGTTCGATGCATGAGACAGGGTGCTCAGGGCTGGTGCACTGGGATGACCCTGAGGGATGGGATGGAGAGGGAGGTGGGAGGGAGGGTCAGGATGGGGGACACATGTACACAGTATTTATTCTTTTGTGTTTGGCTTTTCTCACCCAATCTGTGGCATGTACTACAAGGCTTAGCCTAGAAAAGGTACTTTGCGTTGGCACGTGAACTCTGTTGGATGCATGTTGAGTGAATGAGTGAGTGAGTGAGTGAATGAATAGACAGGCTTTGGTGATGGGATGGTCTTCTGTGCTTTTTGCTCACTATCTGGTAGTCCCTGTGGAGAAGGGAGAGCAGTAGCGTGGCTCATGTCATGATCCGGGTGAGAGCAGATGAACCTGAGCTAAAAGGAGGCCCTGGGGAGAGTGAGGAGGGTGCCTGTCTGCCTGGCACTCACAAGGGTTGGGTTGGTGCCCGTGAGGACAGGGCCCAGGGTATTTTTAGAAAACCCATCAGGGCTGCCACTTGACAGTGAGGTGACAGCCTAACTGTCAGTGTCCCATGGCTTTATGGGGAGCCCCCATCTGGGTCTGCCCCTGTGCTATGAGCCCACTGTCCTCTAAGCATGTGAGAGTCATGCTCAGCAGTGGCTTGGGATGGTGAACAAGCACAGAACGAGGGGTCTGGAGCGTTTCTGGAAAGCACATCACTGGAACACAGAAATGCTTGGAGAAATGGTGCTGTCATCCTGTACCCCAAGAAAGAGATGCATGCTCTTTAGCATCAGAGTCACAGAACAGCTCCCAGACAATGTACCCCTCTTTATTATTCAAAGTTCTCAAGGTTGAAAAGGACCCCTTTTCTGCCCCTCACCCCACCTGGGGCTTGAGCCCCTTTGACTTTCTTTCCAACACAAGCTCAGCTTTCACACCCATCTTTTTGCTTTTTCTACAATCAACATCCTAGCCTCGCTACCATCATCGCTCACCTGCCCTACTCCAGCCACCTCCTTTCTCCATCTGCTCTTGTTTCTTGTTATCCATTCTACTCTAAAGCCAGGGGTCAGGTGCTCTCTACCGTTGTAGCCTTGACAAAATGTCTGGACATAGTTGGAGAAGGAGCAATATTACTGGAGAGGGATGGAGCCATGGTCAGCAGGAGAGAGCTGCTGGGCTGTGCAGGTGGAAGGAGGAGCCATGGACAGAAGAGTGGGGAGCCACTCTGAGATGCTAAGAGGTCTGATGTGGGAGGAACACGGTAGGCAGTATTGGGGTGACATAGGTGGGCCTGAGCCTAGGCAAGGTTTTATTATTTTCTGAAAATTCATTTCCCTTTAGGGGAAAGGATTCCTTGGGCTTGGAAATGAATGGGTTGAGGGAGATTAAGAGGCAAAGGATGTGCTGGTTTTGTTTTTTGTTTTTTCTGTATGATGGGAAAATTGCCTTTGGGAATGTAGGAAATCAGTTCTCCGTGAGTTCATGAGCTATTGGGGTAGAAGACAGTCATGCTGTAAACTTCTAAATCAGATGAACAGGCCTCTGACACACTGTTAGAATGAGTGCTGATTATTGAGAGTGTTTATGCAGCATGTGACCTGGCATGGGTTATTAATGCTGTCCTGGAGACAGCGAAATTTCAGATCAGTAGTATTTTGGGGTTCCACTTGGAAAGAGCCCACCCCTCAGCTGACTGGTGCTGTTCTCTGCCGGGTGATTTAGTGGTCAGACTTGCTCAGTCAAGAGGGAGCAGCATCACGACAAGGCACCTGTGCCCATCTGCCAGTTTGGATGAACAGCCAGATCACAGGGTCAGTAATGCCTCCTGGCCAGAGTACATGAGCTGAGCAGCTGTCCCTGACATGCTGGCCAGAAGAGGTCCTCTTACCAAGGCAGCCAGGTCACCACGGGGAGTGCAAGGTCTCCTATGGTCAGAAGGGTATGTGAGTGTCACGGCTATGGTCAGAGGGAGGCAGGAAGCCTGCTCTTGGCCCCTCGCACAGATATAAATCCAGGAAGCTGGAAAGGAGGCCATTAAGGTCAGGATGGAGGATACTCCCAGCAAGCTTGCTGCCAGAGGGATGGGTCCCTGGTACACTCAGAGATTGACTGGGAGAAGAGATAGGAGCAGAGCTTGCTGCAGTTAGATAATTCCTAGATTGTAGAGAGTCTCCGAGCTTTATTTTCCTATTTTGTAGAATGAGTAAAATGAGATGAAGGATGAAAATTGCCCCATAAATTGAATGATGTCATGTGCCTCTAACACATTCTTTTCCCCAGGAATTTTTATGTTTAATATTTTTATCAGCAAGTTGTAGGAAGCTAGTGTATGCAGGCTTATCACATGTGTACAGAAAAATTCAGCTAGGAAGGGTGGTTGAGACACAGGTAAGGGAGACCTCGGGTTGCAGGATTTATATTACTCTATATTACTCTATAATATAGAAAACTCTATATTACTCTGGTTTCTCTCCCCTGAGTGCCCTAGCTCTGCACAATGTTTGGAAAACACAGTGCCCCTAAAGGAGCTCCATGCTTATGATGTGGCTCCTGCCTCTCTCTAATTTAGGGTTTGTCCACCTCAGCGTCATTGACATTGTGGTCTGGTTGTGGGGGCTGTCCAGAGCCTTGAAGGATGGTTCTCTATCCACTACAGGCCAGGAGTGGAGAAGGAAATGGCAACCCACTCCAGTATTCTTGCCTGGAGAATCCTGTGGACAGAGGAGCCTGGTGGGCTGCTGTCCACAGGGTCACACAGAGTCGGACACGACTGAAGCAACTTAGCATGCATGTATGCATTGGAGAAGGAAATGGCAAAGCACTCCGGTATTCTTGCCTGGAGAATCCCAGGGACAAAGGAGCCTGATGGGCAGCCGTCTATAGGGTCGCACAGAGTCAGACGTGACAGAAGTGACTTAGCAGTAGCAGCAGAGACCAGGAGTGCCACCCCTCCTCTCCTTGGGACAACCAGACGTCCCTGGAGACAAAATTTGCCCTAGTTTGAAACCATCTTTCCAGGTTGATCCTTTGAACATTTCTGCCAGCATCATATGTGGCTTTGGTCACATCAAAGTACATGTGGCTGGTTTAAATAAACAAAGGTTTTTTCCACAGCTTTCCTATGTCTTTGTATACACAGATTCCTCCCTCTATCCTCCTTCCCCACTCCTGCCTTTGAAGCTTCGTAAAACCTTGCTCATCTTTGAAAACTCATCTCATGCATCCCTTCCTGCAGGACACTGTCCTGAGGCTCGTGGCCAGTGAGTGTATTCACAGTATACATCTTCTGGAGCCCTGGCTGAAAGGATTTTGATTTTTTGCTTGTGATTCTATCTTACTGGAATATAAGCTTCTTGAGGGCAAATCCTGGATCTCCTTTACCTTTGCTCCCCAGTGCCTGTACAGCTTAGCATAGAGGTGGGCTCAGTAAATTCTAGTTGAGTAATATCATTTAATGAGTTACTACTGGCTGGTCATAGGATATATAATGCTCTAGCCCAAATGAGGTCACTTTTTAGATCTCATTAAAGCAGGAAGTCTAATACTCCATCCTCAGACAGCACAGCAAATCTCATCTCATGTGCAGACAAAAATCATTTTATTATTATTTTAATCTCCAGGATGCCAGAGAGGTGCAGGGGAGTTTCCTCCTGTGAAAAATCTGTTTGACTCTGTCCTTGAGAAAACATTGGTGTGGCTACAGTAGGTAGCCCTTCCTCTCTGAAAGATGCAGAGTGAGGTCAGACGCTGACTTCAGCCAAACTTTCTGCTTGCGTCCCTCCTGAGCGAGGGGCTCTGACCACAACTTTCTTAAAAATACGCTCCCTCCTGTCCCAGAGCACAGCCCCATCCTGCAGCTTCCAGAACCCTTGGCTCTGGGACTTTCTCCGGCTCTCCTCTTTGCATTGTCAAAACGGAACAGACTGCGCAGAAGGAACGCGTTTGGTGCTGAGACTGGAGCCAGGGCACTGTGCGCGGATCCAGACAATCTGCTCCACTCCTTCCAAGGAGAGAGGAAAGGCTTTCAGTACTTGCTGACAACCAAGTCAGCAATGGGAACATCTCTGGGTGACCAGGGCTAAACAAAGCAAGAGACATACACCCTACACTGATGCACTTTGAAAAATAAAGGGTTTCTAGCTTTAAATACTGTGGTTTCATTGTGTGTGTGTTTGTGTGTTAGGGTGGTTATGGTGATGCAAAAGCTGTCAAGTCCAACCTCCGTCCAGAGCTTGAATTGCACTGATGGCCCCTCTCCCACACTTCCCTTGGACACCTTCAGGGACCAAAACCTTTCACTGTTAGATAGCTCTAATAGAAAGCTTTCGGTCACTTTGATGGTTTATCCTTTTGTCTTAAGTCCAATTCTTTCCTCCATTGGTAATGTCATCACCTCTGACATCATCTCATGATACTTCTCTCCACACACCTCTCCAAGCCTCTTTGCTTACCATCTCCCAACAAGGCTGGACTTTCTGTGCCATCAGAGAAAGAACAAGGACCAACGAGAGGAAGCCACAAAAGGTCAGATTACGTGTGGATATGAGAAGCACCATCTACTGGCCGAGTGGTTCAATGAAGAAAAGGGGTGACACTGGCTGGGAGCGGGATCTTGGCTTCGAAGGTGTCAAGCAGGGGCTTCCCTGGTGGTCCAATGGTTAGGAATCCACTTGACAATGCAGTGGACACAGGTTCAATCCCTGGCCTGGGAAGATCCCAGATGCTATGGAGCAACTAAGTCCATGGGACACAGCTACTGAGCCCAAGCACTGTGAGTACTGAAGCCTGAGCACCTAGAGCCTATGCTCTGCAACAAGAGAAGCCACCATAATGAGAAGCCCATGCACTGCAGTGAAGAAACCCCACACATTACAACTAGAGGAAGCCTGCACAAAGCAACGAAGACCCACCACAGTCAGAAAATAAATTAATAAATAGATTTTTAAAAGGTGGCAAGCAGAGAAACTTGTCAGGGGTGTCCTTGGGGTGGCTCCACATGTACATCTGCTAAGGGCTGGACTAGGTACTCCACAGTCTCCTCCAGCTCTGGATTTTGTGCTTGTGGACAAAGATTCCACATTGGAGTTTTATGTGAAATGAGGGCTCCTGGGTGTCCTTGTGACAGTTGTGAGAGAGGGAATGGAATGCCAGTCCCTTCAGCCAAACAGTGGTGTGGCTGGTGGCTGAGTTGAGCCCTTCAAGAAGAGGGCACAGCATGAAGAATGTGGTGATAGGCGAGAGGAAGGAGGGGGTGACTCTGCCTGCTGTGTTTAGAGGACTTGAAGGACACGAGTTTTGAGACCTCCAATTGGTCTGGGAGTGTTTGAAGTTCTGAAAAGTGTAGGAGTAGAGCCTGGGACATTGTCCTGGAACCATTTGCCAAATTCCTGGACACCAGAGCAGCCACTGGGCTTACTGTAAATGTTGGATGTCAGTGTTTTCACAGAATCTCAGGTCTGGGTGAGACTTGGCATCGGTCCAGTCCAACCCCTCAGAGCTGGCACGCCCTCTGGAGGCCTCATCCAACCCCCTGCCAAACACCTCGGTGTTTGATTAAAGGAGATGACAGATGGAAATAATTGACCACTAGCAGGTAAATAAATATCTCCCCTCTCTCCCACATCTCCCTTTCCATGATAGGAAGCTCCCTGCCTTCTGAGACAACTCACTCCACCTTGGGGTGGTTTTGCCCTGAAATCTGCTTAGCTGGGTGCTTGGTGCCCTCATAGGACATTTTTTTTTAATTGATTCCATGTTATCTGAGGAATCAGGTGTTCCTTATTACAGTTGCTTCTGATCAACACAGCTATTAACAGCGAACTTGTGCCAGGCACTAGATTGAGTACTTTACAAACTAAACACAAAGGTCAGGCTTAGGAAAACTCCATTGCTTACTGGGTCATGGCTGGAAGGTCCCCAGATGTCATTTCATTCAGTCTTCATGTTCCAGAGTATTAGATCCAGACTCAGATATTAAGCCACTGACCCTAGCTCTGTCATGGATGGATCAAAGTCATCTCCCTAAAGAAGGTGTCACCAGGATTTCTGGATAACTTGTCTTCCTAAGGAAGCCAGTCCTTCAGGAATATAGTTAGAAGCAGTCAGGGTCCCACAGAGACCCTCATCAGAACTGCTCTGCCGATCCTGTGTCAGGAGGCTGGGCTGGAGACATGTTCTGCAAAGTCCAGATGAAATGGAGGGCATTCTCTGGCCACTGTGGATGGTAGATAGGCAATGACAGGCTCAGGTCAGGTTCCTTAGAAGCAGAGGCTGATAAAGGGTATTAGGTCTCATGGTTTATAGAGGAAAAAACCTACAAGGGAGGGAGATAGAGAAGCAGCATAGGGAGTGGAAAGGAACAAACGCCAGTGTGTTTGAGCGTAGGGCTACCAGATAAAATATAGAGCGTCCAGTTACATTTGAATTTTAGAGAAACAGTGAGCAATTTTTACTACAAGGATTTCTAAATATTGCATTGGACGTGCTTATACTAAAAATGTGTGCTTTGTCGATCTGAAATGCGAATTTAACTGGATATCCTGTATTTTTATTTCCTAAATCTGGCAACCCAGTCTAGGCCGACCAATCAGCTCTGTGTGCCCCAAACTGAGAGATTACCTGGGTTGTGAGAATTTCAGTGCCCTAAACTGTGGTCTCAAGTAAAGCCTAGCCTTGGCCTAATCTTTGGGGAGGGGGTAAAAGTGGGACTGACACTCTGGAACCTAAAGCACACGACCAAAGTGTCCCCTTGAGAGGAGGGCACTGCCATTTCAGATCCCTGTTTCACTTAGTCATCCCTAAGCTGGCTGTAGTTGTGGAGTGGCGGGGGTTGGGGGGGGCGGATGTGGAGGCGGGCAGGCTGACCTGGAGAGGCAGCTCCTGTTTCCTGAGGGCAATTCTCCTAAGAAAGGGGGCAGCTGTGAGCTGATACCAGGCAAGCAGGGCACACTCATAGCATCTGGGGGCTGGGTGCAAAGGGGCCCAGAGTGTCCCATACCACCTGCTCCACCATCTACAGGCTTCCAGCCCAGAGGCTCTACTCCACCCTTTAGGACAAGGGCTGAAAACTAAGCCTGACTCCGGTCCCACTGATCAGTGGGGTAGCTCCTCTGTTCTAAGCTGGATGTATGGGAAACTGCAGTGCAGGCTGGTTGGGATTTGCTCCCATGTTTACAAAGTTCTGTGAGAGCCCAGAGGAGGGGCTTTCATTATTTTCCTAACTGGGAGAAGGACCAGAACAGATTTTACAGACAGAGTAACATCTGCACCAGGCCTTGAGAATGAGTGGGAGTTTGTAGGGTTGGGAGTGGAGAGGTGAGGGAGTGGTTGGGGATGGGAGGAGAAGGTGCAGCTGAGGCATAAAGGTCAAAGTCCTAGAGGCTGAGGTGTAGAGGTAAAGATGTAAAGAGGTCTTCTCAAAAGTCCACCATGAAGCAGTTACATGGGGCTTTAGTTTCTTTTCCGCAGACTGATCCCTAAGCCAGGCGAGCAAAATGCCTTGCCAAGGTAGTAGATTCTGCTGGGGCAGGTTTTGTCCGAATGACAAAGTATCTGGTTCAGGCAAAGGGCTGAAGGACTTATTTTCTGACCTAGGCTAATGCTTTGGAAAGTGCTGGCGGCCCTGCTGACTTGGGGATGCCCGGACACCTGGGGAACGTCCTGGCTCCTGGCAAGGGAGGCCCTGCCACCCGGCCCTGGCCCAGATCCATGGGAAGACAAGCTTCCTTCTCACCTTTCCAGTATATCCTGAAACCAGAAGCCCCATGACACTGGCTCCTCTGTCCCTGCTCTGGGATTTCAGCTCTGGCTGAGGCAGGATACCCATGCTGCTGAGAAGCCTGAGAAGCTTCTGGGACAAAGGTGCAGGGAGGGTCAGCTGGGGAGAGCGATGGGACCCAGCCCAGATCAGTGTCCCCATTTCTGGGCTGAATTCGGCCAGCATTGTAGAGCTCAGCATCTGAGTCTTCCAGTGGCCTTGTGATTTGTTTTCAGCCCTTTGCAGAGGGAAGGAGGGCTATTAAGCCCTTATTCCAACAACTTACTTGCTGTGTGACCTTAAACTTGTTGCTTGGCCTTGCTGAGCCTACCTTCACATCTTTACTAATGACAAAAACATCAGCACTAGCAACTAACATCCTTGTAGCATTTGCCAGCTTTCACGATAGCACAGTCTCATAAATTTTCTGATTTAGATTTCTTAGCAAATTGTGAAGTGGGTGAGTGGGCAGAGTAGCATTAGTATCTCCAATTTAAGGAAGAAGAAATTAAATACAAACAGTGTAACTTACTCTGCTATTATAGCCACAAGGCCCCTGGGATTAGGGCTCCTGACTCTAGGATACCAAATAGACAATGTTCTCTTATCAGAGTCTCAGGAAATGTCTGAGACAAGTCAGCACTTTAAAAGTCTTGATGATGGGACCCAGGGAGCATTTGGCTTCCACAAGTTTTCTGACACCCACAGAAGCTGGGCTCGAGAGGGCAGCAATTGGCCCTGTATTCTGTTTTTGCTGCAGTCTGATGTGAATTCAAATCTCAGTGCCCTGTGCTCTTAAAAATACAATAAAAATATTTCATTCTGAAGCCACGACCCCAATTGTTGGTAGAAATAAAATAAGATTTGACAACGTGGTGTTTCTCTTGGGATACATTAGGGAGGTCCCAGGAGCCCCAGAGCCTGAGGGTTTGTGTCCTTTTTAGATTCCAAAGTGACTGTATCTCAGATCAGTCACTGCTTAGAATCTAAAGAAGCAGACCAAGCTAGTGCTGAGGCTTCCGAGGTGGGGTGAGGGGCTGAGGAGAGGAGCAGAGCCAGGGAAAGAAAATAATAAAAACAGCGTTAATGAAGATTGTTTATTTTTTTGGAGAGGTAAGAAGGAAGCAGTTGGGAAGATGTGAGGTTTGGGGCCAGCAAGGAGTTTGCAGCCAGACACAGATTTCAGCATAGCCACTTATGAGCTAAGCGAATCCAGGCCAGTCACTCATCTCTCTAAATCTCCTCACCTGTGACCTGGGTGCGGCAGGACCACACCCTAGCACCACTGTGAAGGTCCAGGTTTCCAAAGGGCTGGCAGAGTGCTTGGCCACAGCGGGGACTCAACATGTGTTAATTCCACTGGTTTCCCCACCTCTTCCCTTAAGTGAATCACTCGCCTAGAAAGTATGGAACTCTCTTTCATCAAAATACACAAAAACTATGTCTTCTTAGAGAAATCTGACAAAACTAACTTTTAAGATGAAAAAAGGGCTCTGGATGAATAATGAACCCATTGACTTATTTTCTTCTGACCTTGCTAGCCATGTTCCCCCAAACATGCACACACACACACACACACGCACATATATGCACACAGAGAACTGGCATGCCATGGAGAAGGATGGCCAGCATCCTGCCCAGGCTAAATGTGGAGGCAGAATCGGCCATTCTGGATCTCCTGGGGGAATGGGGTCTGTGGTTGGCCCCTGCCAGCAGGCTCTGAGAACTAACCACAGGCCTAGTGTCCACTGCCCACTCTGCCCTGTGAGGATGGAGCCCAGTATCCCCATTCCGATTTCCTCTTGGGAAAAGAAAGGAAGGAAACTGGAGACAGAAAGACGAAAGCAAAACGATGGAAGGAAGGAGGGAAGGTAAGAGACCTGTACAAGTGTGAAATCAAAATAATAGACTCAGGCTAGTGAGATACATGTGAACGGAGTGTGACGCGGGCAACCCCCACAAATAGACCCTCTGTTAAAAATAGCCTTTGTCTAAATGTGGAAAGAGTGTAAATATAGTAGCGGTTTCGGCTTACTACTAGCCGAGCCGCCCCAGCTCCAAGTAACAGAGGCTTATTATAGGATGTGTGCGTCAGCAGCAGGAGAGGAGGGAGGGCAGACAGGCAGGCCCTGGGCTGTGAGTACAGTACCCTCCAGCCGGCCAGGGTCAGCCGGCCTCTTGTGGAGTGGGAGGGCTGGTTGCCCTAAAATGCTCTCACAGAACTCTGATGGGCAGAAAACTCCAGCCAAGCTGGGGGTGGGAAGGAAGGAAGGAGTCATGGAGCTGAACGGGGTCTAGGGAGGACTGTCTTGAAGATGCTACTCACTCTCCTCTGGAGCTTCACCAGGCGGTGAGCTCACTGTCCAGGATGCTGCTCACTCCTGGACACGGCGGGAGGCTTTCAAAGGAAACCCCTGGGATGACTGGACTGTGGACAAAGCAGTTTCCTCAGCCCCGAGTGCAGGGGACAAAACCCCTAGAAATCTGTGGAAAGTGCCAGAAAAGAATTCGATTCAAATCAAATCAGTTTGATTTAAAAAAAAAAAAGACTTTGGGTTTTAATCTCCATGCCTTGGGCATTACTTAGTAGGTGTGCAGAGCACGGTGACTGACTGTACGGCTAACCGGCTGCGGGTACTGCTTTCCCGGGGTAGAACCAAGGGAGAGAGGACTGTTCTGTGGGAAGCTCAGTGCTCTTCATTCTCTTGATCAGGTGCCCATGGAGTGATTGCCCGTGTGGGCGATAAGACCTGCTCCTGGCTGCATGTCTCATCTAACCTCTTAGGGAACCCTCATTATCCCCCTGATCTGTCACTCTTTAACCCAGGTCATCAGTCCTCTCTGCTCAGTACATGTTTGTGTATATATCACATATGCACACAGACCAACACACACACACAGCAGTCTGAGGCCCATTTCCAGCAACAGCCCTTACACCCCTTGCATCCTCCCCAATCTAGCCTCTTACTCCCACTGGGTCCCTCTGTTTGCCCTGCTGTAGCCCTGTGGCTGCTTCTCTTCATCCCTAACCTTGAGAGCTTGCCCCTTGGAGAGAAGACACACCTGGCCCCTCCAGGGGGATCTTCAACTTCTTCTCAGGCGCCACTGAGGCTTGCTCTGTGGCTCTGCCCCAGCTCTGGTTCTGCCATCCCCAGAGACTACCCTACTGACTTAGGTCTTGCCCCAGGACTGATGCCCTTATCATCTCTCACCTACACACTGGCACTGGTCTCCCCAGTACCATCCAAACTGCCCTGAAAACCACCTTTCCAAGATGCAGGCTCAACACTGTCACTGCTCCACTCAAAATACTGGCAGTGACTCCCCATGGCCTGTTGGACAAAGTCCACCTCTTGGAAGGCCCTTACTTGTCCTCCCACCATCTGTATACCTCTTCTGAGAAGCCTTCCTGGATCTCTTCTTCTACCCCAAATCCTAAGTTGTTTTCATATACTTGAAATGAATCATGAGGTCTTATCCCATGTCTCGGTGAGGGGCCCTCTCATGTGCTCCAACAGAGCCTATATGTTCCTTTTCTACCACACTCATCACTCTGTGACACAGTTGTCTTTTTAACTGTTGGTTTTGCCCAGTGGATTATAACTCTATAAGGGCAAGGTCTGGGAGGACTTGTTCATGCCACATCCTCAGTGCCTAGCATGGTGTTTGGTTCATTGCACCGATTGAAATGGGCTTCCAGGGCTCTCTCCTTCTGCTGTGGCTTGTATATTTGTGTCCCCTAAATTCATATGTTGAAAACCTAATCCCCAATGTGATGGGCTTTGGGGAGGTACTTACGTCATGAGAATCCTCCAATTAAAAATAAAAAAATCAAATAAAAAATTAAATAGATAAGTACCTACTGTATAGCACAGGGTAACTCTGCTCAATATTCTGTAATAACCTAAGTGGGAAACTAATTTGAAAAAGAATAGATGCATCTATATTATAACTGATTCACTTTGCTGTACACCGGAAGCTAACACAACATTGTAAATCGACTATAGTCCAATATAAAATAGAAATCTTTTATAGAACCTGCAATAAAAAAAGCCCACCTGATGCGATTAGTACCTTTATCAGAAAAGACAGGAGAGCTTTTATCCCCTGCCACATGAGGACCCAGCAAGAACACAGTAGACCAAGAAGAGGGCTACT
The DNA here is from genome assembly GCA_007570785.1 of Antilocapra americana. NCBI lineage: Eukaryota > Metazoa > Chordata > Mammalia > Artiodactyla > Antilocapridae > Antilocapra > Antilocapra americana. Next base: position 34,176,212 of record ML661897.1, on the reverse strand, counting down.
TGGTTACTTCTGTAAGAAGTAACTATCTGTTGTTTAAGCCATTCAATCTATGGTACTGGTTACGGCAACCCAAGGTGATGAAGACCACTTTACCTTCTACAGAGGCCACTAGCTGTTTCCAGGCTCCTCTGCTATTTTCCACAGCCCCCGCTACTGGCCCTTTGTACTGGCGTGAGCACCACCCAGATACAACCCTGAGATGGCAAGCCTGGGAAGAACGGGGTTGGAGTCTCACCTCCACCTCTTAGCTGTCTGCCATTGAGTAAGTTGCTGTACCTTTCTGACCAGTTTTCTCAGCTGTGAAAAGGGGTAACACCATTCACTGCATGGGGTGGCTGTGAGGACTGAGAGGGAGAGAGTGTGGGGCTATAAGCACCTGACAGACTGCATAGCACCCTTCAAATATTGGGGCCTTTGTTACAGCCCTCACCCCCAGATAGCCATGCTTTGGAGACCTGCTCAGATCCAGTTATGTTGACTCAAGCTGCTGTTTGGGCTTATAAGGATGTCCTAGAAAGCACTTTTGCCACCTCTCTGTGTTAACAGCTCAAAATCTCCAGACACTTCTGATTGCCAGGACCCTTTTGAGCACACAATTATTTTCTTCCTCAAAATCCTTAAAAAGAAAAAGGCTTGAATGGCAGTCAGGACTGGCAGAAGCTGGACTGTCATTGTGAACCGAGGAAGGAGGCTACAAAAGGAAATGGGAAGAAAGTGGATATGCTGATAGCCAGGCTGGTGCTTTTCCAGGTAAGTCTACCTGCCCTGGCCCCAGGCGGCCCTCCTGGGGTTGGCTGGTCCTTCAGGCTGCCAGGGTACAGCAGAAGGGTACAACAGAAGTAATGAATAGTGTGGAATAGCAAGCACTGGGCAGATTATGCCTTATACTCAGAGTGTTAAAACAGTGGAAAAAGCCAGACTGTAGATCCAGCAAAGCTCAGCTTTAGTCTCTTTTCTGCCCCCTTATGAACAGAGTATAACTAGACTCTTAAACTCTTACAGCCTCAGTTCCTCATCGGCAAAATGAGGATCATTTAGATAAGAAACAAATTCAAATGTGATTGTTTCTGGAAATCTCAAGCACAGTACCTGTGCTCAATAAATGGTAATTGCAACTAATTCTAAATCGACTTCTCTAGACTAGTATATCATACTGCCAGGAAACAAGCAAAGACAAGCAATTCAGAAAGCTAAAGTATTAGAGTTGATTGTGTTTTTATAAAAAGAAATACACCTCTCAATCAAGACAAAACAATCTCCACAAAGCAGTCTGAAAAACTTGCCATGGAAGCCAGGATTTGGGGGAAGGACAAGAAAAGAGACTTCTGTAGGATTATACTAGAAGAATCAGAGCCTCAAATTGCTTAGAATCTCTAAAATTTGTGCTGCAACTTGTTATACAGAAATTTTAACAACTAGGATGCAATATATGTTTCCAGATGGCATACACTAATAGAATTATGTGTGTGGGGGGTTGCTTCTGGAAGTGTGTCTCTTCATCAACCACTGATCTATAATCAATCTATCCCTCCTCTGTCTTAACTTTTCTTATATATGTACACATCTGTGGCTTCATGTAACAAATGATCATATGAATAGGTGGGGGTAGGGGTGTGGTGGAGAGGCCAAGAGCTCAGACCTTGAAGGAAAACATTCCTGATCCAATCCTTGGCTCCACCTTGTATTGCCTGAATGGCATGTTGGGAAGAACATATAACATTATCTACCTCAAAGATAGTTGTAAAAATGAGGGATACTGTGGTAAAAATGCTTAGCATAGTTCTAATGGTATCATTGTATAAATTCACACGGGCTTCCCTCGTAGCTCAGTGGTAAAGAATCCACCTGCCAAGTAGGAGACACGGGTTTGATCCTTGGGTGGGGAAGATCCCCTGGAGAAGGAAATGGCAACCCACTCCAGTATTCTTGTCTGAGAAATCCCATGGGGAGAGGAGTCTGGTGGGCTACAGTTCATGGGGTTGCAGAGAGTTGCACACGACTGAGCGACTAAACAACAACAACACATTCCCACACATATATTCATAAATGTGAATCCTCATCCTCTCATTCAGGTATGCTCACTCACACAGGTGCACGTTGACAAATAAACCTACACATGTGTGCATTTAAGTGTAGACACACAGGGCAAGTGCAGCTTTGCTGTGTAACCTAGTGGAGAATATTGTTTCTCCCAGAGTTGGGGTCCAGAAATATCTTTGAGCCTGAGTTCCTATCATGCTCTGCAGGCGGGGACTGTGGGTGGGGGGCTGAGACACAGCACATGTTGTGCCCAGGTGAAAGAGGTCAGGATGGGGTAGGTGTGGTGGCCATGAGACACACTGTGCAGACAGGGAGCCAGACTGACAGTGGGCTCCAGCTGCTGTGCACTCGTATTTGTATCGAGGCCATATTTCCTATGGGCTGCTCCCAGCCCATCTGCCTGGAGTGAGTCAGGGGTGCTGGCACTCCTGGTCTCCAGGAGAACAGGGGCTTCTCTGATAGTTGGCTGTGGCTTGAAAACTCCCTCATGGCCTTGCTCAGCCTTCCTAGAACACATAGTGGGTCTAGGATGCTTCCAGCCAACATTCCTCCCCACCCTCCTCCACGGATATCGGACTTGCAATCTGGTGTCATGGTTCTCCCCACTGGCCTCTCCCAGCTCCCCTCCTTGTGTGCTTCCCCAAGTAAAACCTTCAAGTTTACTCCTGTCTTGGTGGGTGCTTCTAACACCACAGGGACATGTCGAATCCCAGGTCACACAGGAGCCCAGAGGAGGGAGCAGACCTGCATCTCTGATCACGTGTGCTGCACCTCATTAACTTGCACACCCACACTGCCAGGCAGCACTTATCATCCAGGCGGGGTGGGGAGACTGAGGTCTGAGAAGCTCTGAACCTTGCCCAGGATCACAGGATCAGAAAGTAGCTGAGCCTGATCAGAAACCCAGGCTTCCTGAACCCCAAGTCTCTGCTCTTTTTGCTCTGTGCTGCCCATTGAGCACCTTACTAAGAGTTTCCACAAACCTCATATCACATCCTCAATTACATTCTCAGTTGTCATCGTGACTCTTTTGTCCCTCCTCCAAGGGACTTGTCCCACTCCCAAGCCACTTTAGTCCCTGCAAAAAATCTGGGAGTTTCCTATTCCTCCTGACACTCCCCACAAATTCTCATTTCCCTTCTCTTCCTAGGAGCAAAAGCCCCCAGGGAGACTGAGCCTCACTGTACCAAGTACATAGCAGCCTGGGGTCCGGCCTAGGGATGTGGGGAGAAGCTTCTTCTCCTTGTAACTGGAAACTTGCCCACTGAGCCTCCTTCTTTTTTGCTTGAAAGTGCTCTAGAGTTTCTGTGCTCACAATGCATCTCTTTGGAAGCCTGCCCTCTGAGGGTTGCCATGGTGACTATTTTGGTACCGCATGCTAGAAAAAGCCGAGGCACCTGCTGGTCACACCACCAAAACTTGTCTCTCTGAAAAATCAGCAGATGGCATTTGTCAGAAATTCCTACTTCTTGATTAATTTGAGAAAAAGAAGAGTGTGTAGCAATGCTTATGTCCTTTAACCTGGATTGGCTGTGTTGGTGCTTCTTCAGGGAAGATGTGAAATCACTGTGCACAAACCCCACAAGCTTCCTTTGAAGGTGGTGGGTCACTTAGTTTTCCAGAGAGGCTAAGAAGTTTGGTGATTTGAATTTCAGTAGATGAAAACAAGGAGAAGGTGATAATGCCACTTTCCCATTAAGAGGGGTTAGGATTTCAAGACTAATTCTGTAAAGGTTCATCTCTCACTTCTAGTAACTTCCACAGATTTTCAAACATTCTTCAGATCAGATCCAAATTTTAATTAACATGAATGGGGAAAAGAAAATCAGGATTTTTTGGATTCGAATCCCAGCTCTGCCACCCATTAATTTTGTGACCTTAGGGCAGTCCCTCAGGCCATCCAAAGCTCAGATTCTCCAACTATAAACCAATGATGATAAGAGTATTTATCTCACAAGTTTGTAATGAGCATTAATTGGGATAGCTATTATTATCATCATCATCATTATTATTAACTAGAATTAAACTTAGGCATGGAGGGATTGACCAATCCATATGCTCATAAGATTTTACATATACCTCTGTTCATAAAAATAAATTAATTTCACTGTTGCAATCTAAGCAATATTTTAGTTAGAACAACCTAACCCCTCCCCCCAAAAAAACTTCTGGGTGCACATTGTATGATATGTCTCTAACTTAACTGTTCTCTTATTCTGCTTTCCTAGGTCTCACATCCCATCTTTCACATGTTCTTGTCACAGTTTGCAATATTCTTTGTTCCCAGTGTTATTTAGCAAACTTTGAATGTAGGTGTGAGCTGGTTCCCTAAACATACCTTGACTACCAGCTCTTAATTTGGGGCTATTTGCAAGAGTCTTCAGCAGAATGGGTTATGTAGATTTCTACCTTTTTGTTCCCACTTGTTTGTTCTCTAGGAAGAATTTCTTTATGGTAATTTGATTCTATAATGAGGCCTGGTAAATTAGGGATGGCAAAACCTGGGTGATCACCCTCTCCTCCTGTGGCTGTGATAGACATTGCTAATCAATTACAACATTCTCCCCACCGAGCCCTGAAGGACTTGTGAACCTTCCTGAAGACAGTGTTCAAGGCAGCCATCCTAATTCACTAGAATCAGCACAGGAAAGGAAGGAAATCTGTTTGCCATTCCTGGCTTTGGGGAAAGAACCCTGGAATGGAAAGCAGCAAAGGTAATGCTAATCCCAGTTCTGCCTTTAACTAAGTCTGTGAACTTAGATTCATCATTTCCTTCTCTGAGGCTCAGTTTCCATATCTGAAATAAAAGAAAGAACGAAAAAAGGAAGTCTTTAATTCCTTCTAGTTCTAAAAGTCTCTATACTCTCAGCATCCACCTCCCTACCTCCCACTACAAACACACATTCTCCCATCAGGTGGGCTCCCAACACCCAAAGCGGGCTCTGATCTGTTCTTTTCTTGGGACTTGTCCAAATGATCAGATTTTATCAAACATCCTGGGGTGGCTGAGTGCTAAATAAAACATTCTCAGATGCTCAGAATTACCAAATTACAGCATTTGGGAGCTGAAAGTCACCTTAGAACACACTGAGATGAATCCTCCAAACTACAGATGAAGAACTAGAACAAGTGAGTTCAGTGAATTCTCTGAGGTTACTCAGCAAGTTAACAAGTTGATCTGGTCCCCGTTTGGGGATCCATCAGGTCTGAGACCAGGCCAGTCCTCAGTTGTGTGACCTGGCCTCCACCAATCGGATGTACCCATGGAAGAATTCAGTTCATAAGTGGAGCAGAAAGCCTTTGGAGTGTCAGAGCCTGAGGTTCTGGTGTTCAGCGCTCAGCATGTTTGGTGAAAGCCATGGTATTTACTCCCGCACGGGTTGCCAGTGGGGCCTTTGAAGGTGTTATCTCACTTTGTGGTTTGGGCATTTGCCTGGCTGGCTACCTATATGCTGCACTCTTTGACTGTCTTAGAGATTTTGTGAGCTACTTAATATTCTTTAATAAATTCTCTTTCCATTAAAATGAGCTAAGTGGGTTCTGTTGTTTATACTAAGAGTCCTGACTGGCACACCAACCCTAGATAGGAAAAGAAATTCTAAATATAAACGCCACTTCACAGACACTTGTTAATCCTCTCCCTTCTCCTCCGCCCTCCTGCCTTTCTTCTATCATGCCTGTCAAACTCATCATCATTGAAGCATTGCGGGACCTGTGAAAAGAGATATGTTGGATCTAAATTCCCACAAAATGACACTGGGCGTTTGAAAACGCTTACAAAGAGGCATTGCTCCTCAGTGGGGAGGGGTGGGCATCTCAAGGATTTGTGAGGGCTGCAGGGGGTGGGTGGTGGGGGGTCAAAGAGGGTGCAGAGGTTCCTTTAGCTCTTCTCCTTCCATCTGCCCCATTCTAGAATTTAAAATACTAGTAAGAATGACAGAAGATCATTTTCATTGGCTCATGTGTGAACTTAAATAGGAGCTGATTCCCAGGTTGCTACTCCTGCTCTTCTCCTAGGTCCCTCCTTGAAAGACTTGTGCTATGTAGCAAGAGATACACATGGATTGATTTGCTTGGAGAACCTTCCATACAATGACAAAACAATTACAGATGATCCAAAAAACAAACAAAGAAGGGCAGGAAAGGGAAATAAAGACCAGCAGAGCAAAGGAGAGGCTGAAAACAGATAGAATAAATTCTCTCTCCTTACCTGAGTTCCACAAATAGCAACTGTTCATGCAACTCGGTGGGTGGAGAATGGACTCAGATCAGCCTGGCACCCATTAGATGTGTGATCTCGGGCCTTTTGGACAGATTCTCTAACCTCTCTGAGCCTCTCTTCCCTTTATTTTATATATTGCATATATTATATAGTATAGTCTGCACTGGGCTTCCTGGGTGGCTCAGTAGTAAAGAATCCACCTGCCAGCATAGGAAATGCAGGTTCAATCCCTGGGTCAGGAATTTCCCCTAGAGAAGGAAATGACAACCCACCACAGTATTCTTGCCTGAGAAATCCATGTGACAGAGGAGCCTGGTGGGCTACAGTCCATGGGTCACAAAGAGTCAAACACTACTGAGCAACTAAACAACAACAACAACAACAACATAAATGCATTATATTCTCATTATTTGTGATAGTTTGTCCTATAGACTGACTGGGAATGCTGTCAGGAGCAATATTTGAATTGCTCCTCTGAAGAGAAACACATAACCTTATTTTCTGTGTGTTTCTGTTTAAAGACATTACTATTATTGTTGAGCCATTGACATTGAACTCCTGGCCAACAGCACTGGAATTCATGCCTGAATGAGGCTCATCTAACACACATTTTCTCTGTAAGTCACACCACAATCTCCTTGTGCACCACTATGCTTGGAGACATTTTAAAGAGCAAAGTCTCTACCAACAAGAGCACAAAATGTGAAAATAGATGGCGGAAAGGAGCTTGTTTGCAGTGAGAGCTGAAACAAGATGGCACAGCGTCACCTTGTTGAACCTTGGCTGGGAACATCTGTGATGGGCAGCTCAGATTTTTAACTGCTCTGGCCATGTCTGCAAACAACTGTAGGGTGCTGCGAGTGTTGATTTGGGGATTACAGATCAATTTTAACAAGTAGGCAAATTCGCACATATGCAATCTGTGACTAATGAAGACTGACTATATATACAATTATATATTGCTATCTTATCTCACTTAGTTTTTGTCAGGACTGAATGTATGGGAGGATTCATCACAAACAGTAAGACATTATAGAAATTAATTTAATGGTTATATAGCACACGTGCTGGTGGATGCCGGCACATTCTCTTCAGTTCAGGTGTCACCTCCTCCAGGAAGTCTTATATCAAAGGCAAGGACTTCACTATAAATACAAACTAGAATGGGTTCCTGGCTTGCCTGAGTGGGGTGGAAAGAAAAGGAGGTCAAGACAACCACTTGTTTATTTCATTCAACTTCTCACCTTGTCTAGGAGCCTAGATGCAAGGGTATACACTGCCAAGTGGCAAGGTCAGGATGTGTATCCAGGATTTCTGACTCCAGAGTTTGCAGTCTTAACCTCTAGGATATACTAAAACCAAATTTTGTCACATCATAATTGAAGCAAAAGCACATCACTTAAAACTCCCTGGAGAAAACTCATGGACTCTTGGGAATACTTCTCTGTCCCTCCTCCCATTACCCCAGTTAGAGAAACACAGATTTACTGGAGTGCCTCCAAAGTGTGCTAAAGGTTATAAGCCTCTTTTCCTGCCCCCTTCAAACCACCATCCCAGTTGTGACGTGGTGGCTCCAAGATGACACAAGATGACAACGGTCTGGGATGAAGACTTCAGGCTCTGGGATCATGAACTGGGAATGAGGTGGCTCTATGGAGGATTAAGGATGGAGATTCGATCTAGGAACTGGCTAAGCATGAGCAAAGAATACCAAACAGGTTTCTGAGAGGGGGACATGGCCTGATGGCCTCTCCCCTGTCTCATTTCTCCTCTGCTGTTTGAGAGTTTATGGGGATATGGATTTCATGCACAAATGCAAAATTTCCTAGAACTTGTACCCTGAGGAACCCATTCATTCTACAAATGTTTACTGAATGCCTGCTATATTCCAGGACTTGTGTAAACGGTTGAGCATACTGACATTAAGTATTAGGGTGTACTCATATGGTATTTACTTTAGGAGAGATAGTCAGACCCGGTGGTTGAGAATGTTTCCTCAGTTTCCTCATGGTGACATGGAGGAAATCCCAGTACCTACCTTCAGAGTTGACATGAAATTAAATAGGTTAATACACATAAAGACCAATGCCTGTTATGTAACAAGCCCTTGTTATTGCTGTCATTAATTTAAGTGAGCCCGTGAGAGAGAAAGAATGTGAGAAAGACAAAAGTGCTGGCAACTATGCAAGTACATGTGCTTTTTTTCAAGGTGCATATGCTTCTGAAGATATGCAAGGTGGGGTTTTGAGGTCATGTTGATTGGCTATGGATTTCACATTATGAATTTACACTGAACCCCTATAGCACCCCCTACATTTCCCCCTATATTACAGTAACACCCACTTCAGCAGTAGTAGTGGCAGCAGTGAGTATTTACTGAGCACATATGCATATATCAGGTCACAATGCTGTGTTTCATCCATGTTTAATCTAATTCACACAATAATGGGTTCCATTGTTTAGGTTTTAAGAAACTACAGTATGAGGCAGTAAAGCAATGTGTCCAAAGGTATAGCTGACACATGACCAGGTAAGGAGGTGAACTCAGTTTTTACAAGTGCAAATGCTGCATCTTAGCCACTAAGCTATACTGTCTCTGAGGAAACGCACAGCCTAGGGGTGCTGCTGGCAATTTTAAATAAATAATCCCAATAGGTGGGAAAAGTGCTGGAGGAGGTGACACGGTAATTAAGCTTTTTGCCAACCTGTTCTCTCCCTATCACTCTCTTGCTGGTGCCTAAATGGCAGGGACCAGATATTGCCCATCTTGGTTCTCCTTGCACTAGCCAAGTGCTCAGTAAATATTTGCAAGTTCAGTTTGATTTGAATGAGATATAACGACTCTTTCAGATGGTGCTCCATGACTGAGCTAATGATTTCTCTAGTGTGGATTACAAGCCCTAAGGGTATGTTATTGTTTCTGAAGCTGGAGCCAGAAATGACAGTCTCTGTTTAAGGATGTAAGAATGCTCAAAATAGGAATGATGTTCATTGCAAGCAAACTTGCTAAGTGTGGGCCCTTTTGGTTTCTGGGTCATTCACAACTGGCTACCTTCTACTCTTCTATGTTCTAAAAAGTTCCTGGCTGATCTGTTTCCCTGAGTCATGAGTTGAAATGCAAAATAATAAGGAAGATCCTATCTTTGCAATGAAAACCCCACGGGCTACATTTCATCTGTAAAAGTAGGTCTGTTCCAACCTGACCTTTTCCTCAGTCTCATTCCTTTTGCCTCTATTTCGGCACACTCAGAGGAAGGGAGATCACCACCATTCATTCCATTCTTAAGAAGTTCTGAACCTCAGGCAAGGTCATCTTACTAAGTGAAGCTGCCTATCTAGAGCTTTCTCCCTTTTGACCTGCCTCCAAGGGTCACACAAATAGCCATCAGCTTCCTTTGCTTCAAGAAAGTTCTTTAGAGATTAGATATTACTACTATCAAGGCCATATCCATAGTTCCTTTGAGCACCTGCCATAGAGCATGGTTTCCAGTCCCCTCACGGCCTGGTCAGCTTAAGTGGATGACAGCATGAGGTCCAGAACTGAACATGGTGCTTTGGATACAGTTTAGCACAGTAAACATGGACTATGCTCTTTATATCCTTCTTATTTCTGCAGTGGCACCCCACCTTTGATGCTACTTGAATTAGATTCCATATTTTTTCTTGCTATTGCTGTCAAGACAGTGCCCCCCAAATAGGGAGGCATCAGTCCCAGGGCCCTGAGAGCTGGTGGGAAATTGCCATGAGTGAAGAAACAAGAGAGGTTGTCTCTTCTCCCTGCACAAGTCCCTGGATTTACAGAGGAAGTGAACACCCCAGGCTCCAGGTGAACAGGCAGAGGAAGAAGGCCTTGAGAAAGGGTCTTGGTGCAGGGTGGAGAGATTTGGGTTTAAAGCACACTATCCCACTTGCCATGAAGTGGAGGTGCCAACTCCTCTACTCACAGGGAGGAGGCATGTCAAGGACAAAGTGGCAAGTAGCCTAAAAATTCTCAGTGACCTCTAGTCCCAACTCATTAGGTCGTACAGACAAGAAATGTTGGCCTGACATCCAGAAAGCAGTATCAATCTTTTTATACTTTTCCTGAGGTTCTTTTAAAACATAAAATGGAGAGATTTCATTGAGTGAATCACAGCAAAAATTTTCTTTGCTTATGTATGTCCCCAAAGTTGGCCACACTTTGGTAGCTACACAATTTCCCCCAGCTGAAAGCTCCTTTCTTCCCCCTTCTCTCCTTCCAAAACTATAAACGAAACTCTCTAATGAAGGGAACTATTGGAAGAAAACCTGACTCCTGATTCTCTCTTTCCTTGCTCCTGCCTTTAATTGTGTTGTTCATTTACTCCATTTTTTTCAAGAGATGCTTAAAAAGCACCTGTGTGATCCTGGGCAAGTTGTTTGACTTCTCTGAGTCTCAGCTTTACCATGGGATAATGAATGTGAGGCATTTAGAATGTGGCTAGAAATGATATGCCTCTTCCACAGCAAGTTACATTCAGCTGACAACATTAAGCTGGGGCTTACAGGATACAGTCACATGTCTCAGACTAAATTTGCTTCCTGGAAAAATTCGTGATACAGTAGGGGAGACAAGTCAGGCAGAGCAACACCACCAACAGACAGCAGAGCACGCTGAGAGGGTAGGACAGGACGTGAGAGGTAAGGATAGGCAGAGCCCAGAAGGCTCCCTGGAAAAGTCAGGTTTGAATAGATCCCTGCTGAAGGGCCAGATCTGACCACAAAGGAACAGAAGAAAGGAGAGCGGAGTGCTTGTACCGGGAGAGAGAGTTGCAACACAGAATGAGTAGGTAGTAAGTCTGGAAAGCAGATGGAAGGTGGGTATTAGTCTGGTTAAGGTCTGACTTTCTTGTTTCAGAGTTGGAGCTACAAACAGGTCTTCTAAATGAACTTTTGCATAGACTCATGGGGTATGAGCAAAAACCAGTCCGGAGAGCTTTAACGCCGAGACCAAGTGGGAAGAAAGAGAAGTACTGAAAGTCAGAGAGGGGTCACTGTTTCTCCAGGTGCATTTGGTGCCAATGACTCCAATGGAGGATGGAGATATTCTGACAGCCTGTGGCCCCCGAGGAGACCAGGTCCTTCTGCATGCCCTCACTTACTCAGGGACAGGATTGGTGTGGGTATCATTGCCTCAGGCTGTCTCAGAGGGACGGGCTTCAGCTCTTATGAGGCCAGCTGGATGTAGCTCTAACTTGTATTCAGAGTTATCTGTCATTCAGGCCTGGTCTATGCAGGCAGGAGTGACTGTCGGTTCTTTAAAAATGTACAGCTAAGAGCCTGTCACACTTTTAACACTTCAAACAGCATTGGCTCATATATAGCTGCTGGTGGCATCCGTAGTCTTTATATTTAAAGCCTACCTGCTTCAAGCACTTTAGGATAGTGTTATCTGCTTATAGACTTGAGGTTCCTGCCAATGGATGCTCTGCTTATAGACTCAAGGTTCCTGCAAAAGAATTTTCCCCAGGACTCTTACCAAGATGTGTGAATGCCAGGTTCGGGTTATTGGATGGTCTCTCTATGGGTTCAAGAGAAGGTATATGAGATGTAGCGTAGGGAACAGAAAGCCCAGGAAGGAGAAGACATCAGTGGAAGAAAGAGCACCAGAGAAAGGCCTGAGAGATATTGTAAACACTCAGGGGAATGTCTGGGAAGCTGGGTCAGGTAGGGACAGAGGAAACGACAGACTTGAGAAATAATGCCCGGGACAGAGCATGACTCTAAAGAGGTGAGTCAACAGATGCCAACCACAAGGAAAGTTCTTAGAAAGGATGGAGGGCTCCTTTTTCATGGAAGTCAGATGAGAGAGTTCCCTTCCAGTCAGTTCTATTTTCTCTGTACAGAGGGTCATTCTCTCTGAGGGTAAGATATTGGGGTGGAAGTGGAGAGCAGGAAAGGGATGGATGGTACCCAAGGGCCCCCAGAAGAAGTACTTGGGGTGGAGGATGAAGACCACAATGGCAGAAGCAGGAATTAGGGCCTCTTTCAGGAGTGGCTCTCACTGTTTGAACCCTCCACTACCCTAAATCTCTCTGTAGACACCAGATGAGCAAGCAGGCCACAAGGGAAGAGCTGATGTTACTCTGGGGTCTTCAAAAGCTGTGACTGATTACTGCCTTCTAAAAACTGGAAGGTCAGCCTCAGGAGGTTGATGGAAAATGATAGATATGTAATGACCAGAGAAGAAGCAGACATATACTCTATGTCAACTCACGATTTCCTTCCTTTACCCCATAAAAGTCATTTCCAACTTTGGAATGTTGTAGCTGAAAAGGAACATGTAGTCAAATCTCACATTTTGCCACAGGGAGAAGAGGCAAGTACATTATAGGGTGATGGGTGCTCCCACAGAAAGAGCAGGATCACTTGGGGTCACTTGTGAAGGACACTTAATCCCCGCCAGGGGTGACCTCCCAGGGAGGCTCTCCAACTCAGATGCAGGAAGGGGACCCAGGAGCTCAAGGACTTTGTGGACCAGTGTCAGCCACTGCCCACGCAGCCTGCCTTACCCAGCATGCTTCTTCCTCTTCCCCCCTCACCCCCCAGGCCATGGCTTCCTGCTGGCACACACTCACACTGGCCCTGAGTCCTGGCTGCCCCTGGGATTAGTCCTAGAGGATGGCAAGCTCTCAGGATACTTGACTGGGACTAGAATTTCATTGTGGAAAATCTCCCCAGGCTCCAACAGCTGACTCATCCCTTGAGCCTTATCCAGGAAATCAGTTTCCAAATTGCACAAACTCACATGCAGAAAAGCTATCAATATGTTCACATTTGTATCTATGTCAATCTCCTTTCCTTATTCCTTGATATAATGAGTTATCTAATTACGGTGACATCTGTTGAGGAGGAATCTAGCTTCCCTCTCCCCGAACAGAACCCAGTACAGGGCTCTTTTGGGGAGAACACATGCTGCAGGGTTTATGGAAGATGGGCAAAACCCCACCAGGAATCAGCCACGGATGCCACATGGCTCCTGTTATCACCAGCAGCCAGCTACTCCCCATCATCAGCACCATTTCAGACATGGGCAGACCCACAAGCTGAGTTACAGACCTATGGCAGCCCAGGCCGATTGAGAAGGCCAGGGAAGAGGGCCGGAGAACTCGTCCTGGTGGCTTCACCTTTGTCTCATGATTAACACATCAGCTTTCTTTTCCCTGGTGGCTCAGACAGTAAATAATCTGCCTGCAGTGCAGGAGACCTGGGTTCGATCCCTATGTTGGGAAGATCCCATGGAGAAGGGAATGGCTGCCCACTCTAGGATTCTTGCCTGAAGAATTCCATGGATAGAGGAGCCTGGCAGGCTACTGTCCACAGTGTTGCAAAGAGTCAGACACGACTGAGCAGTAACACACTTTCTTTTCATCCAGAAATGAGTTTATACTGGTTAACTACCATATGACCTGGAGACTGAGGTAGCTGCAACTTCTCTCTCATGTCAGCACTCCTCAAATCCAAAATTTAAAGTGTGCCGACATCCATTTATTTGACAATTACTTGTTGAGGTACCAGGTACTGAGTACCACATACTGAGGGGGCAGGCGCGGGGCTGGGGGCACGGGGTGGGGCGGGGGGCGCACGGTGTGTCCTGAGATAAATAAATGCAGTCCTTGGAGAATTTAACAGCCGGTGACACAAATGATTGCTGCACAGGTAGATGGTGCCCAGACTTGAAGAGGGTGCTGAAAGAGACTTAGAAGATGGGCTACCCGGTCCGGGGCTCCTCTTTTGTCAGAGCCCCTAGACATCTTTAGAAGCCGTAGTGTCTTCACCTTCCAGGCTGAACCCCAAAAGACTCCAAGTGGCACAGCCCAGTATGTCGAACCACATTCAGCAGGGTCAATGGCTTCCCAGGGAACTTGGACTCATCTTGCTGGTGCTTCTCATTGTTCATTTTCTCAGGAGAATTCTGAGTAGCTTTGATTTTTCTTTTCAAGCTTCCTGTGTCTTTGGGGTAAATGTGGCTGTGGTACATATTTCCGACATAATTTCTCTTCTTGATGTGTTAGTCCTAATTAAAGTGAGGGAACAGAGGGGTCACCTCCAACAGAGCCTTCACTATTTTTGATAAGATCTCTCTCTATGCCCTAGTACTGAGCGTCATTTGGAAGTATTTTTTCAATTAAAAAAATTCTTCCACTGACTTTTCTAGGAAATTCCTAATGATGTAGTCATAAAAAAACAAAAGTTTTAAGTATCTAGTTATCCCAATAATAGAATTTTAGGGCTATTGAGGATTTTCAAGATCATTTACTCAACTCTTCATTTTGCAGATGAAAAAAATCAAGGCACAGAGTTGGGTTTTGAGAATACCCAATGCTGCAGGGCTTGCCCTGTGCCCCCTCTGTACGTAGATTTTTAGGTTCCTGCCATTACCCACATAGTCTGTTTTTTCCTTTAAATATCAATGTATCCTTTGTTTACAGCATCATAGTTAAATTCCATTCTTAAGCTTACATCCATTCATTCATTTACTTATTGATTCATTCTACAAATATTTATTGAGAAAATACTATGTAAATACATTCTGTTATTCTCTGAGGAAGATGCACAAATTAATAAGCCATAGTCCTTGTGCTCAAAAGACTCAAATTTATTAAAAGAATTAAAATATGGGCACATATAATTTAAACAGTAATAATAATGATGATGATAATAAGAACAGTCATTGCTTATACAAAATTCACTACATTCCATGCACTGTTCTAAGCCTATCACACACATTAACTCATTAAGTCCTAACAGTGACGTTAGGAGAAAGGTATTATTATTATTATTATCCCCACGTATTATTATTATCCCCACTTTATATTTATGAGAAAACAGAGCCCTTGGAAGGCTAAGGGACTTGCCCACAGCCACAGAACTGGCAAGCAGTAAATGTAAAGCTATGGTTTGGATCCAGACAGTCTGATGCTAAGGTAAAAAGCCACCGGCGCAATTAGAAGGGATCATTTGAAGAGGAGTGAAAACTCCAAGGAGTAAAGGTCCCTTCCAGGTAGGAAAATTAGGCAAGGCTTCATGGAGAATGTGGCACCTGAGTAAGGTTTCCAGATTTAGTAATTATACATACCATGCTGACTTGTGACCCTCAGTGTGGAGCTGGATGTGAGAGCAGTGTGACAACATGTACGAAAGAGGGATATTCTTAGAAGCAGCAGTCCAACTAGTCTCCTTATCCTGAAAATTCCCCCACTCCTTCAAATAACCCCATTCATTTCATCTAAAAAAGAGAGATACGCTACTATCACTCTCTACTTAAAACCTTTTAGTGGCTCCCCAGTGCCCTCAAGATTCAGTTCTGATTCCTTTACCTGAGATTTGTCCTCTCTCATTCATTCACATCCATTTGCTCATTCATTCTATTTCTCAACCTTATTGCAGACGAATTTCAATCATCATAACAACTGATCCCTCAAAACCTTTAGCGGTTTACCATTGGCCAGATGGTACCAATTCTCCAGACTGACTTTCAAGGCTGTCCACAGTCCAGGCCCTGCTACCCAAATGCTTTTGCCAAAGAAATGACCTTTTCTGTCTGGGTTCTTCATAACAGGAGCACATTCTGCTCATGGTCAGCTTCACACCTTGGTCCATCTCATCTTGCAAAATGAGACTCATCTCTCCTTTTGGATCCACCTATTCCTTCCTGCCTTGCTCAGGTTGACCTCCCCTCCCCCACAACTCTTTCAGCCTTTGCCACACATTCGATCATACTCTGACCTGTCTGCTTTTTCAACAGCACAGTGTAGCCCTCAATTCTGTTCTCGGCAGGGCTGCAGCAAGGCCCTTTATTCCATGGGGAGATCTGGAGTGTCATCTCTAGGCCTTCGCTTACAGAGATGATTATTTTATTTCGATGTGTTTTTGTTGGCAACCGTCTGATGCATCACATATCCAACTCAATGTGCGATGTGCATCACACAGTGCTCTTACGAGAGGAGTAAACAGTGAGACGCAAGAGCGGCTGTCATTTGTCTCAAAATGTCTCCATTCTGAGAATCACAGGCTGCAGATAAGATCTGTCAATCAACAGTCATGAACATTGTTAAAACTGGCAAAGACTCTTTTCAAACTTTTTTTAAAGAGCAAGATCCAAATGACTTAGGCCCTTAAAGTCAAAGTCTCCCAAGAGCTTGTGAATCAACCAATAAGTCAATGAATTAATTAAAAAATATTTATGAACTGTCTATCACATGTCAGGCTGTGATATGCTGGTATATCTGCTGATACATGTTGTTGAAGGTATTGAACAAAAAAAAACCAAAATCCTTGTTCTCCTGGGCTTGGCTTTTGTAGAGAAGTAGACAACAAATGTGTAAACCAAGGGTCTGTGGACGCTGGTCAGAGGTTAAATCCAGCTCGCCACCTTTGTTGTAAATAAAGTTTTATTGGAACACAGCATGCTCTTTTATGTACTGTCTGTGGCTGCTTTCATATGACATTGGCAGAGTTGAGCAGTTGTGATGGAGACCTTATGGCCTGCAAAGACTCAAATATTTATCATCTGGCCCCTTTACAGAAAAAATTTGCCAACCTATGACCTAGAAACATAAGTATATATCAGGCGATGATTTATTTCATGAAGAAAAATGAACAGGTGTGAGGTAGAAATGATGGAAAGAAAGGTACCTAGATTTGCACTCTGACAGCGTGACCATCAAGGACAGATCTGAGGGAAGGAGAGACCAAGTCACAAGAGACAGATAACTGAGGAAGGGATTTAGAGAGGAAACAGCAAGCATAAAGATCATGACAAAACCCCCCCCAAAACAAGAAAGCTGTGGGGTTAACGCTGAGTGAGTGAGGAGAGGAGAAGAGTGAGGAGAAGAGGAGAAAAGATGGGATTGGGGAGATGGTGAGGGGCCAGATCATAATGGATTGGACCTTGGTTATCCTGAGTGATGTGTGAAGCCAGTATAGGTTTGGGGCAGCAAATGGTCTGATTGTTTGGAAGGATCTCTTTGTTTGCTGTGTAGAGAGAAGGATGGCTGGTGAAGGGTAGAAGCAGAGAGCCCAGTCTGTGTCTGTCTTTTTCATTATCATGTCCCCAGAGCCTAGCATAGTTCCAACCTTTTTTCTTTTTTATATATAAAACCCTTTCCTTATGCTGAAATCCTATGCAGGAGCATGGCATATGCATTAATTCATTACACAGATAAAACAGGTGTGACTCTTGTTGAATTGACACTGAGGGGCCCCATATTGTGACCCCGGAACTGAGAACTGTTGTTCTTGTGAAACTGAATACCTCCATGGTCCAGTTATCAGAGTGTTAGAATGTCCAAGGGGTTCCATTTCTTGGGCTGTTAAATGCCAAAAGAAAAAAAAAAAAGAAATATCAACATGAGACTGGCAACATTTCATTTTGCTAAATAAAGATATGAGAAAAATAAACAGCTACTCTCTTAGTCAGACTGGGCTGCAGGAACAACTCCCCAAGACTCACAGCCAAAGTTTATTTTTCACTCACACTATGTGCCCAGTGAGGTTGGCAGGGTTGTGGTCACTGGGGAAGCCAGGTTGACAGAGGCTGCATCTTGACACATTTCCACAGTCTCTGAGGCTGGAAAGTGGAATTGCCTGACTCTCACAAGTTCTGCTGGGAAGTGACACGTTCTTTCGACTTACGTTTCACTGGTGAAAACAAGTCACTTGCCTGGACCTAACTGAAAGGGGGACTGGGAAGATTAATCTTCCCATGTGCCTGGGAGGTAAGAGTCAAAACAGTTATGACCAGACCCATGACTCCGCCAACTACCAGTGACTATGACAATCATTTTAGTACCCAGAAGATAAGAAGGACATCATATCAGAATAAAGGCAAAACTTCAAGTTGAATAAATTAGCTTGATTCAAAAGTTGCTCTTTGTCCTTATTTTTCTTGCCTTCTCTGTGGACAAATGCAACACAGCCACAGATCAGTGTGGTCCCCAGGCCAGTGCTGGTTAGCCAGTGCTGGTTAACCAATCCACTGGGTGGTCCCACCTCCTCACCCGTACGCTGCTTCCTTTACCTGTAAGCTTGTCCTCTGCTTGGTCTCCCTGTTTCCCATTTTCTCCCATTTTGCCCAATTTCTCCATTTTTCGAGCACCAGCAGGAAGACTTCCCCAAGGAGGATGTCTTCCCTCCAGCGTCACCGTGCCTTTGCCTCTTGGGGCTCTGAGCCCTTTCTGTTTTTCTGTGCAACACATTGAGGGGTTCAGACTACACATGAGGAACAGAGAAGCTACAGTCTGTCCCCATCCCTACTTGTTCTTAGAAAAAGTGAAAAGGATAAGGGCAAAGGTTCATCAATTAGAGTTCCTTATGCTGAGGGAAAGGAGATATTCAAAGGGAACAGATGGCCCAGGCACTATCTGGAAACCCTCAGAAGTACGATTTCCCCCAGACAAATGCATTGACTGGGAAACACAGATGACAGGAGGCAGCAGAGTAATCTTCAGGCACCTGGGCACCTGCGTGCTTTGGAGCGCCTAGGCTTCTTCTCAGGTGTTCTGGGTTCTGATTTTCCAGGGGAGACTGGGGAAACTTTGTTTCTCCATCTCTGGGCAATTTCTGGCCCCAGAGTAGCCAAAAATGATGAGGACCAGAAAGGAGAAGCAGGGCCACATAGAAGAATGTACTGCAGCGGCCATGAAGAAGTGACGAAGGGTTTTCAGGAACATCTCCTAGATGCCTTGGCCCATTCCAACCCACCGTCCTATCTCATGGTAAACATTTGTAAAACATCCACTTTTTTTGTGGTGCTTTTGACACATCCTCTCATTTGCTACTTGCTACATCCCTGTGGAAGGGAAATACACTTCCATTCTACAGATGAGAGACCAAAATCTCAGAGAGATTATGTAACTTTGGGGGACGGGTGTCACAGTTAGTATGGTAGGCTGAATAATAATCTCCCAAATTATCCACAACCCTACCCCCCAAATCTGTGAATGAGTGACTTTACATGGCAAGAAGTACTTTGAAGATGGACCTTAAGATAAGGACCTTGAGATGGAGAAGTCATCCTGCATTATCTATAAAGGGCCCAATGTAATTATCTTGGGAAGTGCCCAATGTAATCACAAGAATCCTTTAAGAGGGAGATAGAAGGGTCTGAAATCAGAGAAGGAGATGTGACCACAGAAGCAGAGGCCAGAGTGATACCATTGCTGGAAGGAAGCAACAAGACAAGGAATGCAGGCAGTCTTGAGAAGCTGGCAAAGGAAATGAACAGGCTCTCCCCTAAAGTCCCCAGAGGGACACAGTCCTGCTGATAGCTTGATTTCAGTCCTGTAAGACCCATCTTGGACTTCTGATCCCACAGAACTGTAAAGTAATAAATCTGTGCTGTTTTTAAGCCATTCAGTTGGTGGTTTGTTTCAGTTTGTAACAGTGGCAAGTGGAAACTAATACAGGATAGCAAGGGGGGGAGCAAGGCTTTGAGTACAGGCCTGTCTTTGATGTCCATTATGTCATCAGCCAGGAGGCCTGGGTGCTAGGCCTGTAACTCACTCTCTGAAGCCTGCTTTCCTGCTGCATGTAATTGTGGCGTTGGATTGTCCTGGTTGATTTCAGCTACAGGAGTGGTTAGCTCCTGCCATGGCCCAGCGATAATGACCTGAACCACAAATAAGACAGCTGGGCAGTAGAGGAGAATGTAGGAGCTGGTTATGAGAAAATAACAGAGATGGGATATGGTGAGTAATTAGATGTGGCAAGTGTCTTGTGTAATGATGTGGGCTGGGAGTGTCATTCACCTGGATGCAGCACACTGGAGGAGGACCCAGGTTTTGGTGAAGATGAGGTCAGATTGGGGCCTGTTGAGTATGACGTTTATGTGAAACTGATCCGTCGGGGAAGGGAGGACCATGTGGATCTTGGGATCAGGAGAATGACTTGGGGGACAGCTAAAGATCTGGGCATTGCAGGTGAATAGATGGTTGTTGAACCTGTAGAGTGAGGAGTGTGAGAAGAAAAGAGAGCCAATGATGAACCTTCAGGGGAACCAAAACAAGGAGCAGCCAGAGGAAGGGGACTCAGAAGCAGACTGAGAAGCAGCCAGGCAGCAGGCAAGCCAATGAAGACAGGGAGGGAGAAGGGGAGGGAGGAAGGGAGAGAGAAGGCGAGTGACGACATCAAAAGCTGACTGCAGCTGGGGTAAGAGAGACATGTCATTAGGCTTGGGAATTCAGAATCCATTGGTGACCTTCACGAGCACCGTTTCCATGGAGAGGCGGGTAAAAGCCAGATTGCATTGGGATAAGGAAGGGAAGGGAGGGGAGGATACTCGGATGGCAAGTTATTAGAGAGACATGTTCCATTTAGCTGGGAGAAAAGTGTGCTTAGATGTGATACAGACCACTCCAAAGACGGTCAGGAAGCTTTCCAAACACCCATGAGAGGGGGAAAAATTCCTTAACAACATAACAAAAACTACTCAATAGTTTTGAGTAGACTGACAATAACCCCACATGGTAGTCAAAATAAGAGGTGGGTAAAATCTTCCCAGGAAAGTGGCAATATGAGGGGCTTTGGGGATTAGCTGTGCTATGGCCACTGTCCCCCACAGGCTGCTCTGCACCCAGCCTGTTGGCCCCAAGCGCCAAGAGCTCTGGAGAGCAACTTTCAGGTCATGTCCTTTACCAGCCTTAGTTCTTAGCTGTCAATGCCAGGCACCCCTTACTGTCACTTTGGTCAGATGCTGGTTCCTTGATTTCCTAACCTTTCTGTATCATTTAGGCTGGGGAGGTTCCTGAGCTGCAGCCACTCCAGCACCCACACGAAGGAGACTATGGGCTCAAGGCCCAGGAGCAGATACTGCTGATGCCCTGGCTCAGCCCTTGAGGGCCACAGCCTGACTTCCACTCAGCAGCACCCGCATGTGGGCTCTCTCTGGGCGTCAGAGCCTGCTCCCTGTGCAAGCATGCAGATGGATGAATTACTTCCACTGTCCTTTGTTCTTCAGACCAATCCTCAACAAAGACTGCAGGGAGCTTGTGTATCCACACCCCAACTCGGTCACCCGTTGGGCAGGAGAACCGTGAGGTGAAGCTCTGCACAGTCACTCACAGTCCCAGCAAGACTGAGCTCCAGGTGTCCAAGGTGGCAAGTAGCTTGATAACACCCTCTACTGCTTTCCTTTTCTGCCTGTCTAACTTTCTGTGTTTTGAGGGACTGTCTCCCAAATAAACGACTTGCACTGGAATCCTTTTCTTGAAGTGTGCTGCTGGGGCAACCTAAATGAAGTGGGAGGGATTATCTGATCCAGTGCGTGTGAACCTTCCTGCGTATAAGTGAAGACTGGTTCCTGACAGCTGTGACATCAGTTTTTACCAGTTATCCATATCTTTAGTATCACCAGCATCCAGACCTACTAGGTCCCAGCTCAGGGCTAAGAATCTTACAAGCATTTTCTCATCTGTGCAAGAGGTCCTGGTGGTAGATGGGATAATGAACCCACATTATCCACATAATCCACATGGTCCACATCACAATTCCTGCAACCTGTGAATAGGTTACCTTACATGGAAAGCGAGACTGTAGTTATGATCCTGGACCTTGAGGTGAGGAGATTATTCTGGACTATCATATTGGTCATTATAACAGGGAGGTAGAGGAGTCAGAGTAGAGACAGGAAATGTAACAAGGGAAGCAGATGTCAGAGTGATGTGAGGAGGGAACCACGAATCAAGGAACTGCAGGTGGCCTTTAGAAGCTGGAAGCTGGGAAAGGCAAGGAAGATTTTCCCTTAAAGCCTCCACAATTACAGTTCTGACAACATGCTGATTCTAGAACTTCTGACCTCTAGAACTGTAAGCTAATAAATCTGTAATGTTTTAAGCCACAAAGTTTGAGTAACTCATTACAGCAGCCACAGGAAATCATGAATAATACACTCGATGTAGAGGTTAAGTAATATGGATTCTGGAGCCAGAACGCCCCAATTCAGAGCCTGATTCTATCATTTACTAGCTGTGTGATTTTGAGCAAGTAATATCCCTCTGTTTACACCAGTAAAATGAGAATAGTAATAACATCTGACTCAAGGTTATTGTGAGGCTTAAATCAGTTCAGTTCAGTTCAGTTCGGTTCAATCCCTCAGTCGTGTCCGACACATTGTGACCCCATGGACTGCAGCACGCCAGGCTTCCCTATCATCACCAACTTCTAGAGCTTACTCAAACTCATGTCCATTGAGTCGGTGGTGCCATCCAACCATCTCATCCTCTGTCATCCTCTACTCCTCCTGCCTTCAATCTTTCCCAGCATCAGGGTCTTTTCCAATTAGTCAGTTCTGCACATCAGGCAGCCAAAGTATTAAGAGTTTCAGCTTCAGCATCAGTCCTTCCAATGAATATTCAGGGCTGATTTCCTTTAGGATGGACTGGTTGGATCTCCTTGCTGTCCAAAGGACTCTCAAGAGTGTTCTCCAACACCACAGTTCAAAAGTATCAATTCTTCAGCACTCAGCTTTCTTTCACATCTTTCACATCCATACATGACTACTGGAAAAACCATAGCTTTGACTAGATGGACCTTTGTTGGCAAAGTAAAGTCTCTGCTTTTTAATATGCTGTCTAGGTTGGTCATAACTTATCTTCAAAAGAGTAAGTGTATTTTAATTTCATGGCTGCAGTCAGCATCTGCAGTGATTTTGGAGCCCCCCAAAATAAAGTCTGTCATGGTTTCCATTGTTTCCCCATCTATTTTCCATGAAGTGATGGGACCAGATGCCATGATCTTAGTTTTCTGAATGTTGAGTTTAAGCCAACTTAAATGAGTTAATATGTGCTTATTTTACATGCTCAGAGAACTCACATGGCTTGCCAAAGGCCACAGAGTCAGAGCCCTCAGCTCCACTGGCCCAGATGCAGATGGAATGCAACGTTCCCAACAAGAACTTGGTCTTCGGTCCTTCTACCTACCCTTCTGACCTGCTCTGCTCAGCCACTCTCCTTTTCGCAGTTGGTCACCAGCTCAGATTGCAGGTGGCTAGAAAACACTATGATTTTCATTAAATGTGTAAAGGGCTACCTCATAATACCCTTGCAACAACTCCGGTTGTGGGGAGTGGCAGTTGGGCTGGGCAAGGAGTATCACCCTCAATTTGGGGCTAAGGAAACTGAGGTTGAGAGAGGTTAGAAGACTTGCCCAAGGTCAGTGGGCTCCTGAGAGGCAGAGACGAGGGAGGAGGCAGGTCTTCTGGCTCCTGATGCTGAGCCTTCCAGGCTGCCTGTCAAATCCTTCTTAAGGCGCCTGCTAATTTCCTGCTGTTCAAATCCCAGCCAGTGAGCACTGCCATTGATTTAATGCTCGTTTAAGAGAATGTGATATAAATCCTGCGTAGGTGGTCACTAGGATGTACACATTTTATTTCCCTTAATATTGCTTTAACTGAGTATCACTTGGGTAAATACTTTGATTAGCAAATGTTTGTGCTTCAAGGATTTAACTAAGTTAGACTTTTCCAGTGGCTGGAAAATACTGAGCTCTGTAATTATTTTGATTTTTCTGATGCACATAGTGGAAACCCAGGGTCCCTTGTCAGGGTTCACTGTCCTACACTGAACCCAGCACGGGGAGCCTGCGTCACTGAATTCCCAGTGACAGTGAACAAATTCCTTTCCCTCTCTGGGCCCCCAGCAACTTGCTCTGGGAAATGAGGGGGTTGGACTAGATAATCCCTAAGGATTTTCCTAGCTGGTGGTTCTGGCGACGAACCCGCTCCCCAGCCTCCACCCCAGACATGCGAGCCGCGCACACACACACACACACACACACACCCCATAGAGCGTCTCTCCCAGCCTGTGTGCTTGGTCTCTGCCCTGAGTCCCAGCGCAGGAGGAAGGGCAGCCAGCGTCATCAGGAGCTGAGCCCCTGCCCCTCCCGCATCCCGGCCGCTTTTGCTTGCTCTTTGCTGTCATGGGGAAGCTATTCTGGCCCAGCCTCAACTCTTCCAGCGCAGCGGGGAGGTTACCATGAGGAGCTGGACCTCTTCTTGGCAATGCAGATAGGAATGCCTGTTTCCTGGGTCCTTCATTTTGCCAGTTCAAGAGCCTTGACCGAGGGGGGGCGCAGTGAATGGCTGAAAGCTGTCATTGTTTCATGGTCAACTACACTGACAATGAATCTATCCACTGACTTTATTACATTGTAAAGATGACCTCTTCCTTACTTTTAAAATTGGACATTTTCATCTTATTTTGTATTGCCAGTGATCACCCAAGTTGTGAAGCATTCTTTGAAATGTGAGGTTTTTATGTTCTTGAGGATGTCTTAGAGCTCCAATGGTCTCAGGCCTCAGCAGACTGGGGATATAAGTTATGTTCTGGTGACATGAATGCCCAAGTCTTGGTGCCAATTAGCCCTGACCTGGATCTGAAGTCAGGAAGGACTGAGTGCAAATTCTGTCTCTGTTTGCTCTCCAGATATTTGAATTTGAGCAGGTTGTTCAGCTCTGTGAGAACTGCATGAAATGCCAGAATGACTTGCAATAGCTGCTCAGTAAATAGTACTTTTCTTCCCCAGGGCACCATTTTTCTCATGCCCCACAGGGGAACTGGATATCTTCCCAACTCTGAGCATCCCAAAACTTCAAAAAACTTTGAAGAGCTGATGAAGGTGTTGTTTGAGCTTGGTCTTGAAGAAATGCATAGAGTTTGGAAGTATGAAAATGGGGAAAGGATATTCTACAAAGGAAGAATATAGTGAACAAAGGCCCAGGAGCAGTAATATATGCTATGGGAGGACTAAATGAAGCAATTGCATTTGGGCCCTATTAGGTCTGGCAGTTTAGACAGAGCTTTGTTTTTCTTTTTCCTTTTTTCTCCCAGTTTGCTTCTTTACTTCTTAACTGTCTGCCGAGAGGTTAAAGCAATCTGAATTAAGTTAGTTAAATTGACTTTTATTATTGAATTATAATCATTTGTGCAATTATGAAACCAGGTGTTCCTGATTGAGATCAATTATTCCTTCACCTGATCACTATAGAGCTAATAAGGACTTAGAATTGCTGTTCAAGTGTACTTCCAGCCGGGTTGAAGCCTTCTGGAAAGGCATTTATTAAGCCAAAGAGTGGTGGAAAAAAAATCCAGGGGAGAACAAGGACAGAGATGAAAATCCTTTAGGAAAAGGCCTAGAAAGGCTGATTTGATCATTAAGTAGCCTTGATGCATGGCTGGCTGTTGACAAGGAATCTTTGAGGTGTTTCCACAGGAATTTTGGTGGGGGTGAGGTAGAGTGGGAGCGGGGGAGGAAGGCAGGAAATGAGGACACACACACTATGTAAACCGCAGGTTAGAGCCCCGTCTATGCTGTGTTCCTCTGCTGAGGTGGAGTTGTCCTCTCTCCCTCCTGAGGCTTCATCTTGACTCCAGTGAAGATATGAAGACGCCATGGCATTCACTTCCACTGTGTGAGGACTGTGTGGAGTGGACACACAGCCTCTCTTCCAGGCGTTGGATTCCTAGAGTTCTAGGTTCCTTCGCTTCTGGTTCCTATGAGACCTCCATGAGGAGGTCAGAGCAATAGTAGCCAGTCTCATCTAACAAGTGGTTTCCCTGACACTTGATCAACAGATTTGCCTTCATTCACAGAACTGATGAACAAGATGGGGCTGGGACCAAGCCCTTCAGATGCCAAGACCACTGTGTAAGGATCACAACCTTATTGCCGCATGCTCCATTCCATAAGCAAGTAGAGTGAATCGGTCATCTACAGTGGTGTGCAAGCTGAGATACATGTAAAAATCACCTGGGGAGATTAAAAGCATACCTGATGCTTGGGTGTTCTCTAGATTCAGTTACGTAAGAGTTTCTGGTGTGACATTGTGTTTCAAAAGTTCCTGAGGTAATTCTAATGTGAGCCTAGCTTATAAAGCATTGATCTAATGGGTAGTTAGTTAGCTAAGTATAGCCTGGATGGCCTTGGAGAGTTGAGCAAGCCATATAAGGCCCTTTGGGTTGCAAATGACAGACACCTCAGTTCGGTTCAGCTCAGTAAGTCCTACTCTTTAAGACCCCATGGACTGCAACACTGCAGGCTTCCCTATCACCAGCTCCCGGAGCTTACTCAAACTCATGTCCATTGAGTCAGTGATGCCATCCAACCATCTCATCCTCTGTCATCCCCTTCTCCTCTTGCCTTCAATCTTTCCCAGCATTGGGGTCTTTTCCAATGAGTCAGCTCTTCGAATCAGGTAGCCGAAGTATTGGAGTTTCAGCTTCAGCATCAGTCCTTCCAATGAATATTCATGACTGATCTCCTTTAGGATGGACTGATTGGATCTCCTTGCTGTCAAAGAGACTCTCAAGAGTGTTCTCCAACACCACAGTTCAAAAGCATCAATTCTTCGGTGCTCAGCTTTCTTTATAGTCCAATTCTCACATCCATACATGACTACTGGAAAAACCATAGCCTTAACTAGATGGACCTTTGCTGGCAAAGTAATGTCTCTGCTTTTTAATATGCTGTCTAGGTTGGTCATAACTTTTCTTCCAAGGAGCAAGTGTCTTAATTTCATGGCTGCAGTCAGCATCTGCAGTGATTTTGGAGCCCTAAAAAATAAAGTCTGTCATGGTTTCCATTGTTTCCCCATCTATTTTCCATGAAGTGATGGGACCAGATGCCATGATCTTAGTTTTCTGAATGTTGAGTTTTAAGTCAACTTTTTCACTCCTCTTTCACTTTCATCAAGAGGCTCTTTAGTTCTTCACTTTCAGCCCTAAGTGTGGTATCATCTACCTATCTGGGGTTATTGATATTTCTCCTGGCAATCTTGATTCCAGCTTGTGCTTCATCCAGTCCAGCATTTCACATGATGTACTCTGCATTTAAGTTAAATAAGCAGGGTGACAATACACAGCCTTGACGTACTTCTTTCCCAATTTGGAACCAGTCTGTTATTTCCTGTCCAGTTCTAACTGTTGCTTCCTGACCTGCATACAGATTTCTCAGGAGGCAGGTCAGGTGGTCTGATATGCCCATCTCTTTCAGAATTTTCCAGTTTGTTGTGATCCACATAGTGAAAGGCTTTGGCATAGTCAATAAAGCAGAATTAGATGATTTTCTGGAACTCTCTTGCTTTTTTGATGATCCCTTGGATGCTGGCAATTTGATCTCTGGTTCCTCTGCTTTTTCTAAATCCAGCTTGGACATCTGGAAGTTCATGGTTCACGTACTGTTGAAGCCTAGCTTGGAGAATTTTGAGCATTACTTTGCTAGCGTGTGAGACGAGTACAACTTGCAATAGTTTGACCATTCTTTGGCATTTCCTTTCTTTGGGACTGGAATGAAAACTGACCTTTTACCTAATTCAGCTAAATAGGCTTGGGTTATTTGCAGTGAGATTTACTGGAAGGATTATTTAATCAAGAGGCATGTAGGAAATAAAGTGGGATCTCAAAAACAAATTATATGTGGGAATAGAAAACTGCCTAATCTCACCTGACCCATCTCCACATCCCCTTTCCCTCGTGCCAAGTTCTATGTGGTCACTTCATTTACTCCCTCCTCAGGCTGTTTCTTCTCCAGTACAAGGGACCTGATCACTGCCAACTCTAGACATTTCCACTGCTAGAGAAGATCTGAGACTTCTTCCTCCCTCTTCTTTAGGCAGGTGCCCACTCCAGGCCAATCACTCTGGTTACATGGCTGTGCCATGAAGATGCTGGCAGCCCCCATTCAAACCACATGGCTAGAGTAGGGGAAGGGGTTATTTTCCAGAAGGAGGGAGTACTGTTCCAGAAAGATACACAATAGAGGTTCTCTAGACATTGTCCATGACCATCACATACCATTCCTGCAACTGGAGTGCTTAATTGAGGGTAAATCCTTCAGTAGTGGCCTTAAGAGTCCTGCCCTGGTCTGGAATCTCACACCACCAAGGAGCAAAAATCAACAGCTTTGAAAGCAGGACAACTCTGGACCCAATCACTTCATGAATGCTGAGCAGCAGGATCCACAAGACAGAGGAGCTAGATGCTGAGGCAGTGTGGACCCCATTTCTATCCCCCGAGTCTGCCAGAGACTCACAGCCTTTTGAATGGGACTCTGTATTAGTTAAAGCCCTTCATATTGCAAGTGACAGAAACCCAGCTCAGGCTCATATATACACATAAGGAAATGAATCTTTAGGCTCACATGACTATAAAATTCAAGGTATTTGCTTTCAGGGATGACTGGATTCAGAGCCCAGACAATGTCCTGAAGATGCAGTCTCCCTCCCTCCCTTTCTCAGCTTTGTTCTCCTCTGTGGTCTCCCCTCACAGAAGTAAGATGGTCATCAGACTGTCAGCTGCTCCTAAGGAAGGACCAGTATCTTTTCCTCCAACAGGATTAACAGAAAACTCCAGGGTTGAGTATCATTGGAATAACGTGACCTAGACCTGTGGTCAAGGATAAAATTGCATGAACCTCAGATATGCAGATGACACCACCCTTATGGCAGAAAGTGAAGAAGAACTAAAGAGCCTCTTGATGAAAGTGAAAGAGGAGAGTGAAAAAGTTGGCTTAAAGCTCAACATTCAGAAAACTAAGATCATGGCATCCAGTCCCATCACTTCATGGCAGATAGATGGGGAAACAAACAGTGGAAACAGTGGCTGACTTTATTTTTCTGGGCTCCAAAATCACTGCAGATGGTGATAGCAGCCATGAAATTAAAAGACGCTTACTCCTTGGAAGGAAAGTTATGACCAACCTAGACACCATATTAAAAAGCAGAGACATTACTTTGCTAACAAAGGTCTGTATAGTCAACTATGGTTTTTTCAGTGGTCATGTATGGATGTGAGAGTTGGACTATAAAGAAAGCTGAGCACCGAAGAATTGATGCTTTTGAACTGTGGTGTTGGAGAACACTCTTGAGAGTCCCTTGGACTGCAAGGAGATCCAACCAGTCCATCCTAAAGGACATCAGTCCTGGGTGTTCATTGGAAGGACTGATGTTGAAGCTGAAACTCCAATACTTTGGCCACCTGATTCGAAGAGCTGACTCATTGGAAAAGACCCTGATGCTGGGAAATATTGAGGGCAGGAGGAGAAGGGGATGACAGAAGATGAGATGGCTAGATGGCATCACCCACTCGATGGACATGGGTTTGGGTGGACTCAGGAAGTTGGTGACGGACAGGGAGGCCTGGCGTGCTGCAGTTCATGGGGTCACAAAGAGTCGAACATGACTGAGTGACTGAACTGAACTGACAGTAGGGGATGGGAAAGCTTTGTGGGGGTGTGGAATGGATGCAACAGATCTCTTTTAAAGACCCCAAAGCTCATTTAGTTCCACATGCCATAGGCCAACTGCCCAAACAGAATACTCAGTGAAGTCTTCTCTGACAAACAGCCTGAGAGTTAATACTCTCTCTTTGTCCGTTTCTCACTTGTAGACAGAAAATACATAAAAATCACTCCTGGAGTGAACTTGCCAAGAGACTAGGTATGAATCAGTTGTAACAGAAAAGTTGATCAGAGTTCTATTGAATTACAGACTCCCCAGAACCATCAAGCTGAATTGATGGAATTCTGAAGTTGGGCCCAGATGCCTAGCGTGGAGCTCTAGTGCGCCCTGATTCCCTGTGCCCCTCAGACAAGTCCCTTCTCGAGTCTGAGCTTTGTCCACACAATCTTGCTCGACTACCTGTGAGGATTACCCAGAGGTTTGCCTTAAAACACATGGGAGCAAGCTCTAACTGTCAAGCAGCATCATTATGTTACTCGCCCACAGAATAACCAAGGAACACTTTCAGAAAATACAGCATTATGAAAAAAAAAAAAGGACAGTTTAAAGGTGAAATGAATGGAATGATGGAACTGCAATGCAGCATTAAAAAAAGTCTAGGGAAAAATGATTTTAATATGAGATATGTACTTTGAAGAAAACAATGCAGTGGGGGTATGTGGGAGAGCAGAGCCAGAAGCCAGAAGTCTGTGGAGCAAAACCAAAGAGGACGGCCATGCTGGAGAGAAATCCCAAGCACAGGCTGCTGCTGAGTTGTTAGCTGGAAAGAACTTTAGTCGTGGTCTTTCCAGGTTTGGCCACAAAGGGATGCTGCTTTTGGAGGCCTTTCTCAGGCCTTCTGCTCCTTTTCCAGTCTTCAGAATGAGGGCCAAGGAGTCGGGTGAGCTTTGCAGGCAGATTACAACCAGATCCAGCTCTGTCTGCTAAAACTGTGGCTGCTCCCTTCCCCGACACCGAAGGCCGTCTGGCTTTCTTCACTCTGTCATCTTGGGCTGTGAGCAATCCACTTAAATCACCACTGGACAGGGAGAGGCTCGCAGCCTTCTTTGCAGCTTTCCTTCCATCCAAGCCATTAGTGTGTTTAATAGCTCTGGCCCCATGCTGATTTCTGACACACGGTAATTAATTCCTTTCCACTCTGAGATATAGCCATTCACAGGTCTTGATTCAAAACTGTCTCTGTACTGTTCCATTTGAAAAACACTTAAAATGTTGAGTAGGAAAACCATTTGGCCTTTTGTGAAAAGCCACTGATCTCTATCCCACCCTTACATGAAAATAAATTCCAGATGTGTTAATGATCTAAATGTAACATATGAAACCATAAAAACACCCTAAGGTGAACACTTATATAATCTTACAGTGGGAGAGGTGTTTCTAAGCAAACAACCATAGGCAGAAGCCATAAAGACAGAGGTTCATAAGTTTGTTCACAACATTTTAAACCTCTATATGGATGGCCAAAATTATAAAATAAAATTGAATTAGAATAAAAGAAAATGACAAATTGGGGGATGTGACTGTTACCTATCATAATGATGATGATGCTAACATTTATTTGTATGTGCCAGTATGTTAATATGTACAGGATACTAACAGTTTAACTCACAAAAGAAAAAAAAATCAAGTGGTAAAGAAACATAAAGGAAAATACTGTCCTTTGCCATCTTATTTGAGGGACTTGAGTAACTATAGATTTTGGTATCCACAGGGGTCCTGGAACCAATCCCCCATGGATACCCAAGGACAACTGAATTCTGCCTTATTTATAATCAAATTAAAGCAGCAGTAAAAGGCTGCTTGTGAAATTAATCAAGACAATAAAACTCAAATATTAGGGTTCAGAAAAATGCTCACCTTCACACACTGCAGTTGAGAGTCTAAATTAGTACAAACATTCTTCAGGGGAAATTTGTCAAAACCAGAAGCATGAATCCATTTCAGCATGAAGGAGTCTGTCTTGGAAACATTATTAAGGATATGCACAAAGATATAGCTATAAGATATTATTTTAACAGTGAAGGTTGCAATTAATTCAAATGCCGTGTTTGCAGGTTTGCTAAACAAGTTATCATACATCCATACTATGCAAACATTAAAAATTATGTTGCAGGTGTATATTAACTAATATGGAAAGAGGTTCAGCATCTCTTGTTAGCATATTCAGTTCAGTTCAGTCACTTAGTCGTGTCTGACTCTTTGCAACTCCACGGACTGCAGCATGCCAGGCTTTCCTGTCCATTACCAACTACTGCAGCTTGCTCAAACTCATGTCCATCGAGTCATTGATGTCATACAACCATCTCATCCTCTGTCATCCCCTCTCCTCCTGCCTTCGTCTTTCCCAGCATCAGTGCTTCACATCAGGTGGCCAAAGTATTGGAGTTTCAGCTTCAGCATCAGTCCTTCCAATGAATATTCAGGACTGATTTCCTTTAGGATGGGCTGGATGGATCTCCTTGCAGTCCAAGAGACTCTCAAGAGTTCTCTCCAACAACACCGCTGTTCAAAAACATCAATTTTTCAGCAGCACTCAGCTTTCTTTATAGTCCAACTCTCACATCCATACATGACTACTGGAAAAGCCATAGCTTTGACTAGATGAACTTTTGTTGGCAAAGTAATGTCTCTCCTTTTTAATATGCTGCCTGGGTTAGTCATAAAAGGACCTTGGTCCTTTTCTTCCAAGGACCAAGTGCCTTTTAATTTCATGGCTGTAGTCACCATCTGCAGTGACTTTGGAGCCCCCCAAAATAAAGTCTGTCTGTTTCCATTGTTTCCCCATCTATTTGCCATGAAGTGATGGGACCAGATGCCAGGATCTTTGTTTTTTGAATGTTAGCATATAAAAATAGGTTATAAAAACATCAGGGCTTCCCTGGTGGCTCAATGGTAAAGAATACACCTGTCAGTGCAGGAGACATGGGTTCAATCCCTGGTCAGGGAAGATCCCACAGGCCGCAGGACAACTGAGCCCATGTACCACAACTACTAAGCCTGTGCTCTAGAGCCTGGGAGCTGCAACTATTGAAGCCCAAATGCTCCACAACAAGAGAAGCAACCACAATGAGGAAGCCTATGCACCACAACTAGAAAGTAACCTTTGCTCACCACAACTAGAGAAAAGCCCTTGCAGCCATGAAGACCCAGCACAACCAAATACATTTTTTTAAATGCTTTTTTTAAAATAAAGTTTTTTTAATAAAAAATTTTTTTTCACATGAAAAATGTTTTTTTCATATGCTCAGCATAGAAAATCTCATTTTTCCCCCCAAAATACCATAGAAAAAATACACCAAATATTAACTGTGGTAAAGTTATCACTGGATAGTAAAATTAGAGCAGATTTCAATTTGTTTTTTGTTTATGGATAATATCTAATTTTTATGTAATGAAAATACATTACTATAAAATAGGAGTAACAAAATTGCTTACTGCATCTTGCATGATTAGTGTGGGAATTGATGATGTGGAAATTTTGGTGCCCTTTGAATGGAAACTATGATTTCCAAAGGGAAAGCCCCAAGAAAGAGATGATCAGAGAAGTTGGGGAGGATGAACCAAAGGAAAAACAAACTTGAATAAGCCCATGGTATGCAGAGATTTAGGGTAAAGGAGTTATAGAAAGTGAGGATGGACAGAAAATAGGGTCATAGACCTTCCTTTGGAGAGTCTGATAGAGTAGAACAAGGAGAAAGACTAAACAGAATCAAGAAGGGAAAAGGATCGTGAGAAGGACCCTAGTGTTTTGAAGATTATGAAGTTTTTGAAGATTATGAAGTTCTGAGAATGTTTTAAAATGGGGAGAGCTTGTAAAGATTTATGCAGAAATATGCAAATAATCACTCAGGATCACCAGTCACAAACCCCTCTTGGGTCCTTGGCCCCTGGTGTGTCCCCTAAACAGGCTCCCTCTGTTTCATCTGGAGGTTCTATGGTGATCCCTACCTCTCTGCAAGTATTACACAGTTGTGATGTTATCTACCCAAAGGCAGTGGGTAAGATTTAGCAACCTTAGGGAGGATTCTCAATCCCACACAAGGAAAAGTCAAGTTAGAAGGAATTCCAAGGGCCCTGGCCAATTGGAGGATGTCCCATTCTTATGAAAATATCTTATATTAATAGTATCTGCACCAGAAAGAGACTTGAGGATGACCTGGCTAATGTTTAGTCAATACTTCTCTCCCCTTTGCAATGATCCTGATAACCAGTTGTCTAGTCTGTTCACACACTTTCAGTGATTGGTAGCTCATTACCCCAAGCCAGTCATCCACAAATGGACGAGCTCCAGGAAACATGATAAAAACTTATGTCTAGAATTTCTAAAGTCCTTTTTAAAATCTGCTATGAACTTTTTATAGTTCATATTTTCTATTCACTACAGATGCTTTCAAGTTTGTTTAAAAAATTTTTATGGTCCCTTTCACACATAGCTGTTATGAATATAAACTATTGTTTTATAGACTGTTTCTGATAATTCCCCCACATAAAGTGTCTGTCATTCTGTTTCTATTGTCTGTTGTTTTTGCTGGTTTTGTCTTGTGGAGACTAATTTCCTTTTGTGACTTGTTACCTTGGACTATTTGTCAGAAATTGTATTAGAACTATTTTCAGGAACAGTTTGAGGCCTAGAAAGTGCATTTCTCCTGAGAGGATTTAGGTTTGTTGCTAACAAGGATCTTAGGAATCGGGAGGGATGTGGGAGGGGGGTTCTGGAAGGGGAACACATGTATACCCAGGGCGGATTCATGTCAATGTATGGCAAAGCCAACACGATAATGTAAAGAAAATAAATTAATTAGTTTAAAAAATAAAGTATATATACTATATATGCAGTTTGTCTGGAGTGAGACCCAGGATCCTGCATTTTTAACTAGCTCTCTGGTGCCACAGATGTCCTGGATCCATGGACCATACTTTGAACAGCAAGAGACTGTAACAGGATCCAAAGGTTTAAAGCCAGTGTGTCATTCTTGGGACTGTGTCCCTTCTGGTCTCAGCTTATTGTGGGAAGGGTCTCCAAGGAGATGCCTCACTGTGTGTGGGCTGTGCTTTGCTTTCTGTCCCTCTCACCTCTTGACTCTACCAGAACAAAGTTTTAATTTTGAGGGATAAAGTGTGTTCAGATCAAAAGCAGTTATGGTGCTTGCTTATTTCACTAGGTTTTCTTTTTGCCTTTATTTTAAATCCAGTAATTCCTTATTTTCTGGTCATCTCTGATGCTTTTAAAAAGTTTTTTTTTTAATCTATATTTTTAGTTGCTTTCAGTGGGAGGATTGATCTAAATAACCTATTCCACTGTTCCTAGAAACAAGAAGGTCTACTATGCCAAGCACGTGCTGTCTTCACACACAAACTGTGCGATTCTCTTGAAATAGTAATATCCAAAGAACCTCCTAGCATTATCTCTTCCATCAGTGTAAGACTTTGTTTGCATCTATGATTACTTGTTTAGAATAAATTTACAAAGCTCCCTTCAGTCACTTGTACCTGTCCTTCTTTTAAGGCTCTCTGCCGAGCTCCTTCATTTAGCAGTGCTTTCCCTGCTGTTCTGGCTTGCCTAGCTACTCCTCTTTGCACAGTCTTCTTGCCAGTGTGTCCCAACATTTCAGAATGGGGCTGCTAAGAGGAAACAGTCGGATCCACTTCTTATCCCCTAGGTGAGGAGACTGAAGCCTCAAGAAGGGAAACAACTTGCCCAAGATCTCACAAAGAATTTACTGCTGCTCTTAAGACTAGAACCCAAACCCTCCTCACTCAGCCTGGCAGTGTTTCCACAATCATATGCAAGTCCTTCATTATGTTGAGCTAAGCTTGCCTCTCAGCAACTTCCATGTAGTAATTAATCAAGAAATGGCAAGATGTGTGTCTTCTAAATCTGGGAAAAACACCAAAAGAACTCAGTACATTTGTATGTAATTTTTATCTGCCTGGTTCTGAGGAGAAAGGTCTCCATCCGCAAACAGCCGAAGGGGAAGGAAGCGGTCAATACTGCTCTTACTATTGGAGAAAGTAATAGGTCACAGGGTTTTATTTTAACTGTCCCCTTTTATTTAATTTCTATCTGTGAGAACTCTGAAACTTGAAGAGCCCCTAACACGCCATAGAATATACCCACTGTCCTTCTGGAAGGATTCCAATAAAAACAGCTTCTAATTAAATAAAGGAGCTCTGTCATGTTCACTTCAGATAACAAAATAACGCTTCCAATGACAAGCGCGTTTGACTGCAGTCAGTTTATTACTTGTTAAATAATCATTGAGTTTTGCTGTTCCTATCCATCTTACAACCTTTCACTAACTGAACACAGAATAATTGTAAAACAAACAAACAAACCAACAATCATAAGGAGGAAAAAAAATGGCAATGCTTAGGGAAACTGGAATGTCTATAATGAAATCCATTAAGAAAGGAAGCAAAATGACTAATTCAGGAACTGGGTAGTAACTCATTCAATCTAATTTCTTAAACTCCTGAAATCCTGGCCCCCAAACACTTCCTGGACCATATGTTCTCCTGAGCACCACCCCATGCAGACACATACACAGATGACCCACATAATGTTACGCCCCAGCCACCATTGTCTTCTCGGTGACCCCAGACACGGCACACACTCCTGTGCCTCTGTGCCTGAGAGTACGCTAGGCTCCAGGCTGCAACATCAATTGCTGTTTCCCCACCTATCAAAATCTCTTTCAGCCTCCAGGGCTTAACATCAAGTTCTCTGAAGATTTCTCAGGGACAAAGCTCCCACCCCTGCTTGTGGGGATCCCTCTTCAGAGAGGCCATGGAGATCCAGCCTCTCTGGAAGGGACTCTGGCTCCAGAAGTGTGACCAGAGTCACAGGGATCCTCCCCCACCATACTTAGGAACTTTTCCTTTTTCAGCATAAAGATGTCCCATGGAATAGTTGGAGTATGCTTCGGATACTAAACAATTCATTGTTTCTCTGAAATTCAGATTTCATTGTTTATCCCTGTATTTTATCTGGCAGCCCTACTCAGGTGGCTTGGCTGCCTGTGACAGCGGAGGACATTTGCAGGCCTCACCACTCTGGGTGTGATCCAGGTTATATGCAACTTGCTGAATGGTGACTCACCCTCACCTTGATCTCTGCCATTTATTAAAACAAGTGAGTATAAATTATACGTAAAATTGAGTCTTTCTGAACATGAGTGTGATTTTTCAAACACTTGTATAAACTTAAAAAAAAAATGCAGGTGAGTGCTAAGTTGCTTCAGTTGTGTCCAACACTTTGTGACTCCAAGGAATGTAGCCCACCAGGCTCCTCTGTCCATGGAATTTTCCAGGCAAGAATATGGAGTAGGTTGCCATTTCCTACTCTAGGGGATCTTCCTGAGGCAGGGATTGAACCTGAGTTTTTTGCATCTCCTGCATTAGCAGGTGAATTCTTTACCACTGCGCCACCTGGGAAGCCCAGTAATAATAATAATAATAGTACCTATATTGCCAGGTACATTTCCAAGCGTTTTACAGATACATGTTGATCTTCATAACAACTTTATGAGGTAGGCAACAATATTGTCTCCCTTATACAGTTGGTCTTCCATGTCTACAGGTTCTGCATCTACAAATACAGAGAACTGACTGTGTAAGGAAACTGCTCACAAATGCAGGAGACGAGGGTCAATCCCTGGGTTGGGAAGATCCTCTGGAGAAGGGCATGGCAACTCACTCCAGTATGCTTGCCTGGGTAATCCCATGGATAGAGGAGCCTGGTAGGCAACAGTCCATGGGGTTGCAAAAAGTCGGACATAACTTAGTGACTGAGCATGCACAACTCTACTATGCCATTTTGTATAAGGGACTTGAACATCAGTGCATTTTGGTATCATGCAACCAGTCCCCTATGGATACTGAGAAATGACTGTTCAAGTGAAGAAAACTGAGGCACTGAGCACTTAAAAAAATTTGCCCAGGGGACAGTAGGTGACTTGTGGTTGGTAAGTGGTTGAGCTGGAACTGAATCCCCACAGCCTAGCTTCAGAGCCTGCCTTATCAACCACTCTCCTCTACTGCATCTTTAATAGTCAGCACCAATGCATTACTCACAGACCCTCACCCCTGACTGTAACATTCCAGTGTGCTGTGACCTTACACTTGTGAACAGTGGCCTACAGCATCAATTCCAAGTT
This sequence comes from Antilocapra americana, assembly GCA_007570785.1. Lineage (NCBI taxonomy): Eukaryota > Metazoa > Chordata > Mammalia > Artiodactyla > Antilocapridae > Antilocapra > Antilocapra americana. Next base: position 34,138,543 of record ML661897.1, on the reverse strand, counting down.
CATTACCTGGGAGTCATGACTTTTAGCAAGTTGATACAGATTACTTTTACACACATAATTCCCGATATTCCCCTTCCCCATGTATGCTCCAGTGGACCTCCCCATGGGAGGAGACCCCCTTCTCTTTAGCACTAGCACTTCACGTGGTTTCTGGAAGGGATGAACAGAGACTCAAAAACCTTGCCTTTTACTTCTCCTGCTTTGGCACACACTCTTTGTGATACATAGCAATACATTCTTTCCTGCAACTGTTATTTCTTTTCCAAAAGAAAAATTCCTACTCATTCTTCCGGATCTAGGTCAACATCACCTCCTTTGTGAAGGTTCCCCTGGTTTTCCGTGGCCGTGTTAGTCTTCCCTCTTTCTTCTGTGCTCCTTTGGTACTTGGGTCATGCCTTAACACCTGGTCTCTAGATTGCCAAATCAGACTTCTGCTGACTCCACTGTATCTCAATGAAATGTTTCTCTGGAAGAGAACTTCTCCACCTTGACTGAGGCTCTGAATCAGCCAGGGAGCTGGTAATATACAAATACTGGGTTCCCACTCCCCAGAATTCTGACTTGGCATGTTGGATGTAGGATACAAACACTGGTATTAAAAACAAAAAAGTCCACAGATAGTTCTGAGCCACAGTGATGAGCCTGGTTCAGAGTTAGTATTCTGAGTAGAAGTAGTACCATACATAAGCTTGCTGAAGGTCAGCTCCATGCTTGACACCTAGTGAACACACACCTTTCTGCTGGCTGGGCCCTTAAGGGTGGTTATGACCGACAGCCTGAAAGAGCTTTGGGGACAGTCCTTAAGCCCACTTCTAATCCATCCTCCTATTATTCTAAAGACATTTTTGCATGTGATATTCAATTTCATGCACCCAAAGCAGCATTCCCTAGTGCAGCAACATCAGGGAAAGGTGCCTACTTCAGAAATTGTTTAGAGTAGAATACTTTATAGTCCTCTAGTATAATCCCAGGTGGGGAGATTAAGGTTCAGAAATGTGAGGGGAGCTGCCCAAGGTTCTGGTTTTCCTGCCTCCTTCCTACTTGTGCCCCCACATACCCTGTCCACCTCACCCAGTGCCAGGTCCCTAGGGTGGCATTCACTTCCACTTGAAAGTGAAAAGAAAAATGGCTTGACTCATGTACCCAGCTTGTACCAAAACAAAGTAATTACACTCTGCTTATCCAATAAAATAATAATTTTAAATGATACCCAACTTCATAAAAGACACAAACACCATGAAACATCACACAATTTAACAAAATCTTTTACTGCAATATTATTCAAACCAGTGTAAAGCAGCTGCACTTTTAAAAAACATTAAAATTGAATTCTGAGGCATGATCCAAGAGATAAGAGTCAAAAAAAAAGCCAGTATGTGATGATTGAGTATGCATGACCACAACCCGTAATCTCTGCCCATCCTCTGCAGTGTAAACAAATCTGCTGATTGTTGATGGTATTGCTGAAAACATCACTAATCAAACCTTAAATACCAAATACATTTAAGCAAATAACACTCCAGTTACAGTCATTCTAGCTAATCGTGAAGGAAATCCAAATCGGAGACCAGTTTGAAAATGGCCAGAGCTATCCTGTAGCTGTGCATTAATTGACCAGCATCCTAGAGGCAGTGCTTTCTCTTAAGTACAGAAGGCCTGAAACACAAAAGGAAATAAGGAAGAAGTCCAGGAGGCAAGAGCTAATGCAATTTCAAACTGGAATTACATCAGCAGCTTTAAACAGATGGCAGAATGGGAATAAATGTGTTAGCTCCTTTCTCTTACTTGGGTTTTCATTGTTTATATCATTAAAAATAAGGAGAGTTTAAAATAACATATATCGTCATGTAGCAACTCACAGAGACACGCAAAACTAGTTGGAAGGGAAAGACTGAATTTGGTCATACTCCTGGTTGTTTTGAAAATAACTGGGTGAATTCAAGTAGTAATTAGCTGGCTATTTACAACAGAGGTTAAAACCTTAAAAAGGCACACTGAACTGGTCACCAAAAACTCTGGATAATTCATAGACTTGTTTAAGAACATTTCTCCTGTGTGTGAGAAAGTGGGTGTTGTGGATTATGGAGTCTTATACTCCCAAAGTTCAATAGACTTAATCAATTATCTAGTTAAGGAATAACAAAGAAATGCATGAGTGTCAGCACTTTCTGTTCCCAGACCTCAACAGACAGCACGAACCTATTCTAGAATCATTCCTGCTGCTAGAGGTTTAGTCTCAGAATTCTTCTCTAGACAGTGGATGCTGCTTGTTCATGACAAGAGTGGGTTTGTGTGAGCCTTTTTCCCATCCCTGCTCTCTTCCAACTCATTCATTTTTTTTTTCAGATGAAGAGATGGGACCCAAAGATGATAAAGTACCCAGAAATATTGATCATGGCCAGAGCTATACTGCTTTGCTCTATAAATGCTTACTAGTGAAGTCAAAGTCTCTCAGTCATGTCTGACTCTTTGCGACCCATAGACTGTAGCCTACCAGGCTCCTCTGTCCATGGAATTCTCTAGGCAAGAATATTGGAGTGGGAAGCTATTCCCTTCTCCAGGGGATCTTCCCAAACCAGTGCTTCATAAATGCTTATTTACCATGTGTTTGGCACTGTGTAAGCACCCTACACGAATCACCCCATTTGAGCTCACAATAATCTTATAGAAGCAATTTTTGTTTCTATTTTAAAAATAAGGAATCAGAGTTAGGTCAAGTACTGCTCTTCTTATCAGAATCTTAGAGTAAGCTCACATGAAATCCCTTTCTCTTCTTTGAATTAATATGAAAGTCAATAAAACACCTGAAATGCTTAAAGTACATAAGAAATAAAGGGAATATCTTTGTGGATCAGGAAGAAAATCTATTTATCTATTTAGTAATATTTAGGAATCAAAGTGGGGCCATGAGAATAGGAACTGGCTATGAGCGCCCCCCAAATTTTGGGGGGCTCTAAAGTATGTCTGAGCTTGCACTGTAAGCTATATACACCCACCTCTATCAAAAAATTTCTTATGAAGTTAGGAAAGTGTTACAGAGGGGAGTGAATTTGTGCTGCACTGAGACCATTTTGTGAGGTGTGGACAGACAATCTGCCTCAGAGGACTTGGGTTCACATCCCCATTCTTGCCTCTTGGGGAATGTAGCTTTCATTCTCTAGGGATAAAAAAGTTCATCATCTTCCAAACAGAGTATTAATGCTTCCACTGTGTACTCGTAGCTTCTTAAATTTAAGTTAGGTAGGCAGCCTCCAAGATGGCTCCCTGAGGATCAGTGTTGAGTCGTTATGCTCTATAACAGTCCCCTTGCACACTGAACAGGGCTGACTTAGTAACCAATAGAGTATTAGAATAATTATATTGTGTGTCTTCTGAGGCTTGGTCATAGAAAGGATTATGCCTTTTCCTTGTTCTCTATCACTTCCTCTCAGGGAAACCAGTGCCATGCTGTGAGATACTCTAGCAGTCTTATGGAGAGGTCCAGTGTGGCAAGGAACTGAGTCCTCGTGCCTATAGTCAGCACCAATTTGCCGTCCAAACAAGCAAGCCATCTTGAGAGCAGATCTTCCAGGGCAAGTCATGCCTTATGATAACAGAAGTTCTAGCTAATGTCTCAATAGTTCCCCCATGAGAAACACTAAACCAGAACCACCCAGCTGAGCTTCTTCTGAGTTTCTGACCCACAGACACTGTGAGATAAAAAAAGTTCGGTTTTCTTTAACCACTAACTTTTGGGAGTAATTTGTTGCATAGCACTAGAGCACTAATATAGACATAAACAAAATAATAAACTGTGAAATTCTATCTGTATTTTTCATAGGGAAAATTTCCATATTTTCATATCATCTGAAAATTTCAAATTTCAGGTGATTGCATTTGTACTTTGTACAAGTCATTTGATCTTTCCTCTTGGCTTCTCCTGCAAATGGGGACTAGTGGAACCAATCCAGCACTACAAGTCACTACTAATAGAAGATGTGAAGTCTCAAGTTCCAGGAATGAAACGCAAAGGGCTTAAATCAGCACCATCTCCCCCACCCCCAGTATATGGAAGTTAGGATTCGAGATGGTGTGCTCTGAGATGACACCCCTGAGACCTCACTGCCTATATTAGCATTCAGACCAGTCAGCTTCTTCTTAACATTTCACCCTGCTGCTGCTGCTGCTGCGTCGCTTCAGTCGTGTCTGACTCTGTGCGACCCCATAGACGGCAGCCCACCAGGCTCCCCTGTCCCTGGGATTCTCCAGGGAAGAACACTGGAGTGGGTTGCCATTTCCTTCTCCAATGCAGGAAAGTGAAAAGTCAAAATGAAGTCACTCAGTTGTGTCCGACTCTTAGTGACCCCATGGACTGCAGCCTACCAGGCTCCTCCGTCCATGGGATTTTCCAGGCAAGAGTACTGGAGTGGGTTGCCATTGCCTTCTCCAACATTTCACCCTAAGCCTGCTGAATCACCTTGATGATTTCTGCATATACTAATTGAAGGCTTTGTTTTAGGAGAGAAAATAACAGATACATATTTTTTCACCTTCTTGTTTTACCAAAAATCTTTATGACATTATGTCAATATTTCACACAATTAGTCATATCAAACAAGCTAGTATATTTCTTATTTATTTTTTTATACATTAATTTATTATTTTAATTTGAGGCTAATTACTTTACAATATTGTAGTGGTTTTGGGCATACATTCACATTTCTTGTTAATTTTTTATCTTTCCTTTCCTTGAAAACCAGACACGGATACATAATACTTTGTTAGAGATAACAATTTTATAAAATTAATTGCTTTCATGGTCATTTGGGAGAAATTTTTTGAATTATCACTCTTCTTTAAGGTTTAAAAGCTTTTCAAACCCCTTCATCTTTGGATCAGAATGAGATTTTTAAAAAGTCACATTGGGACCCCAAATATTAAATGATTATTTAAATCATGATATTTCTCTAAATTTGTGCTTATTCAAATATTTCAACGTGAATTGAATGGATGGACTTATTGGGCCTTTTTTAAAAACAGAATTATCTCGTGGCATGAAAACATTCTCTAGTTGATACATTTTTCTTGGGAACTTGTCCTAAGGCTAAGAAACCAGTGTTAATGTTACAGTTAAAAAATACTTGTTATTCTTTGTGTGTCTAAAATAGCAAATCCTAATTATTCTTACCAGTTGCTTTAATTAGGTAAAATTAAAATGTTTTCAGCTTATTTCTCACATACATATTAATATTGGAGGCTGTTCCCTACAAACACCTTTACTTAGTTTAGGCCCAAATGGGCAACAGAGATCAGCTCAAAATTTCTTGAAGTTCAAGAACATTGGGCTCAAGTCTGATTCTGTCACTGGGTGGTTGTGGGACTCAGTGTCCTTGTCTATATAGAGTGCACTGCCTGGTGGGTGGTGCCTATAGAGTTCTTCTAGGTTTAACTTTCTAGCTTCTAGTGAAGCACTACAGACTTGCCTTGTGATAATGACGAGAGTACTCTGCTTTCTAATACGAAATAGGTAGACTTATGTCACCTCTGATGTGTTAAGGACCCTAAAAGGTACATTTTACCTCCTTAATTTCAAACAGGTGCAGAGTTGCCATTCCCATTTCACTACAGAGCGTAAGAACAAAGTATGTAAAGTCTCAAACCACAAGACATTTGAGGCCTACTTGGATAGCTTTCTCTGAATGGATCAATATTTAGAAATTAATTTTGTTTTCTGATTAAGCAGTAATAGTTAAAGAAAAAAAGCACAAAGACTCAAAACAGAATAACATCTATGGTGTACTTGTTCTGTGATGATACTGTTCTGAAGCCTTATTTATGTTAAATCATGTAGCCAGGACATGGAAACAACCTAAATGTCCAATGACAGATGAGTAGGTAAAGAAGATGTGGTACATATATACAATGGAATATTATTCAGCCACTAAAAGGAATGAAATAGTGTTATCTGCAGAGATGTGGATGGACCTAGAGTCTGTCATACACAGTGAAGTATGTCAGAAACAGAAAAACAAATATCATATATTGATGTATATATGTGGAATCTAGAAAAATGGTACAGATGAACATATTTCAAAGGCAAAAATAGAGATGCAGACATAGAGAACAGACATATGAACATGGAGGTGGGGGGAAAGGGGAGGATGGGACTATCTGGGAGGCTGGGATTGCCATATATACACTACCATGTGTAAAACAGAGAGCTAGTGGAAAGGCGCTATAAAGCACCTTAACTCAGTGCTCTGTGATGAGCTAGAAGGGGGAAGGGGGTGGGTAGGAGGGATGTCTAAGAGGGAGGGGCTTATCTACTTCATCGTACAGCAGAAACTAACACAACACTGTAAAGTAATTATACTCCAATAAAAATTAAATAATGTCGTCCTTACAAGACTCTGAACTAGGCACTATGATTGTCTTCACTTTAGAAATGAGACAGCTGAGCCACAGAAAGGATGACATAGCTCATAGGCATATAGCTCACTGGTGGCAGAGCTGGGATACAAACCTGGATATCTTATGCTCTTAATCCCTCGCTGTATATATGAAAAAATATAAATCTTACAAATGATCAATAAAATGAAAATAAAATGACATACTATGTTTTAAACCATCAAAGTAGCAAAAATTTTTAAATTTTAAATTAAATAATATCCAAGGTAAAGAAGTGTACAGGGTATTTTCATGTAGTTCTAGTAAGTGTGTAAATCGGTACCGCAATTATAAGTCCTCTAGATAGAGGAGCCTGGTGAGCTACAGTCCATGGGGTCGCAGAGTCAGACACGAGTGAACGACTTTCACTTCACTTCACATAGATATTTATTTAAATGTTTCTCTTCCCTTTTTACACAAAATGGGGATTATTATTACATGGTACATTTTCCCTTTAAAGTTTGCAAAGTTTGCTCCATGGAAGCTCTGGAAACTCGTGCACCAATCCCTGACTGTTTCACCCTTCCATGAGAGCCTGGCTGGGGATGCGATCTAGGGTGTGGGCCAAGGGTGGGGCTAGGGGCTAGAATATCACATAGGCTACCACTTATTGCTGTTTGCAGGGTTCTCCCCACCCTGCCACAGGACCTGATGCTTCTGATAAAGGATTTAAAGTTTGGGGAAATGGGAACATGAAAATTATTCCTTTTAGCATTTGAGTTTATCACTTGACTTTCAGACACACTTTTAATCTGTTTGAAAGTAGGGGCCCATCAACAATTGACTTCCTCCCAGAAATGGGATCAAATTATGGAAAAGGACAGGAATCAGGTAACATGGTTTAACAGGGAGGCATCTGACAACTCTAACCCTCCGAGTGGATTCAACTGTCTTCCAGTCTACTTGCCTATACTGGTGATGTCTGTTCTCACAGTTTATTCCTGTTTATGAAGCACTGGTGCTGGTATGGGTGCTAGATGGGAACAACACATTAAGGATCTGGCCTGTGGTCCAGAAAGGAAGATATGTATACATGTAGAGCCCTGATTCAAGGCAGACTCTGATGCACCGTAACTAGTGGAGCCCCAACCAATCTGTCTGGCTTTTCAGGTGGCTCAGTGGTAAAGAATCTGCCTGCCAATGCAGGAGATGCGGGTTTGACCCCTAGATTGGGAAGATTGCCTGGAGAAGGAAACAGCAACCCACTCCAAGTATTCTTGTCTGGGAAATCCTAAGGACAGAGGAGCCTGGTGGGCTACAATCCATGAAGTCACAGACCCGACTTAGTGACTAAACAACCACCAATCTGACAAATATGGGTATAATAATAGGGACAATAAGATGAAATTCTGCTATTCCCAAATCCATGTTCTTGGGGGAAGCAGGAGTAATTTTCCTACTTTGCTTGCATTGATTCATTCCTGAACTCATAAACTTGAAGTCAAAACCCTACCTGGTTAGAATGTCTCCCCTGTGTTGGCATTCCCATTTTGGCTGCCTAGAGAAGTATAGCTACATTTGACTCTGGTTCAGGGGTATCAAACATTAAATACACACAGTCTGTTAATACCTGGGATGCAATGTGGGCTTGAATCTTTCTGGCTCCACTTCCTTATCTATAAAGTGAGTTTTGTTTTTTTTTTAACATCTCTCTCATTTACCTCTTCCTACATACTCCTGAGAATCAAATGAGTTAATGGATGTGAAAGCAGGCTTCATATTTTGACCACTATAGAAACATACCACCATATAGATTTTTATCAGAGCTGGAGGTCTGTCAAATGTTTATATTTCATCCTTGGAGACCCTTGCTTTTATGTGAAATGCTGTATTCATCTCATCAGTTTTGTTTGTTTGTTTGTTTGTTTCTGTGAGACTAATCTTTTTATGCAGTGTCTTCAGTTTTTTTGCTAGGAAAAAAGTTGTCCAGGTGACAATGTTAATATTCAAAAGCCAATCTGAAAACATTTTCCATCTAAGAAGTGTTAAAAATCACAAATGTGTATTTTTTTTTAAAAACTGACATTATCTACTGTTTTACAACCTTAGTGAAAATATTATCTGTTTTGGGTGTATGTCTGCTCTGAATGTTCCTGGCATTCTTCATGGGCTTGAATGTGGTTCCTGATTTATTCCTTTTAAATAACCTGGTGATCCCGGGGGAATATCACAATCTATAAGTATCTCTATTAACAAAGAGATGGATTTTCCTTGGCTAATTACAGTATTAATTTTCATTTACAAGTTGGTAATTCTGAGCATCAATCCTTTCCCTCTCAGTGGGGTGGGGCCACTGTTTTCAGAGAAAGCCCCAGGAACATCTTTTCTATCCTAATCTCCAGTCGTGCCACACATAACAGAAAATGTGGGGAAAAAGGATAAGATAGTTTCCTTGATGGTAGACTAAACAGGCAGAAATTTCTCAGGTTTCTTAACACACTCTCGACGCAGAACCAAACCGCTCTGGGTTTCATCAGCATCTCAGAGTCCTTTTCATCATTCTCCCTGCCTCATCCTAATGAAATCTCATCCCCATACCAGGTATGAAAGCATTATCATCATTATTGCAATATTTATATTCCCATTCCACTCCCCCCTTGCATATTACATCCCATTGCCAGGTATGAGAAGAAAATCATAAAGTCAAAGCATTTCCCCACATGCTCCGTTTCTCTGCTTTGAACCCTCAGTCCCAGCTGCCAGCAGGAGCACCTCAAGGGCTTTCAGAAACTCAATCAGTTCCCAGATGAGAGCATAACAAGATGTTAACTTTTATACTGTTGTCCTCTATGATTTGGATTTTCCTCTTTTTGAGTAAAGTCTAGTAATTTTGCTTCTAATGGGACAAAGAAGGAACAGGAAATAGGGAGGTGCTTCTAGGGCTGGAGCTCATGAATGAAGGAATCCCCCACAATAGAAAGCTGACTCTTTCTCTCCTTTTATTATTGGTTTCAGGATAATAGAGATTAGAGGATGATGGAGATCTGGAAAGCATCAGAGATGAGAAGTCTGATGGGATCTGAACCCGAGCTGGACCAGGGAGGACCCAGACCCAGTCGCCATGCGGGTGTGAGTGAGCAGCCCTGGCTAAAAGGGCATGAAGCAGAGGCAGTCCTTGGAGCTTGTCTGGGTTTCCCATAACGCTTCAACTCTGTATCATGGTTTTAGAATAGACAACAGGGTTTTCAGAAGTCGTCTAGTCCTCTTTTATTGATTAGAAACCTGAAGCTTTTAAGGAATAGGAATTGTTGATATATTATTGACTTAGGTAAATAGACTTAGAAAGTGATCTGTCACAAAGCTGAAACAGGAGGACGGAGGGAAAATGAGGGGTGTTTCTGAGAACCAGAAAGGAACCTGGTGTGTCTGAAGGGCCTGGTGAGTCTGAATGTGTTGTGAGGAATTTTACAGCTTGGTCAGACAGCTCTGGGAAAAATGAGTAATAGGTACACAGAAAACTAAGCAAATGAACAAGAAAAAAAGCATAAGAAAATGAAACTACAGTGATTTCACTACATAGTTTAGTTGCATGAGATGCTTACGGGATCATGATGTAAACACTGTGTGTGAAGGAGAGAGGGAAGTCAAATCTTGGCTAGTAGGCATTTAACAAAATGGTAGCTAAATGGGAAAATCAGGAACTAGAACTATACACATGTTTTTCAGAAACTTGGAGGTAAATTCTAGAAGAAATCACTAAAATAATTCAAAGGGTCTGCTACCGAGAGCAGCCCTTCAGAGTGGAGCAGGCGACTGCAAATTCTCATGATTAAGCCAACAGTTCTATCTTAAGAGATATAGATTTTTTAAAGGATGTTTATGCATTTTAAAGGGAGTCTGTCCATAAATAGATAGTGAGCTCTTAGATGTGGCCAGATGATGTGCTTTCGTCAATGAAATGAGACCAGAAGTAAAGTATCAGGAAAGAAGTATATGATCCACTGCACTCCCTTCCCTATTTCAGCCTTTGTGCATCTGGAGCTGGATTTTCCTGCCACTGGGCCCCTGGGGAAGAACAGCAGAGAGCAGAGCCTCTCAGTCACCCCACAACTGATAGGTAATATGAGGGAAATTGAGCCTTTGTAGTTTTAAGACACTGTGGGGCAGGTTGTTCATTACCTATACTCATAGCCTATCTAACTGCTATAATCACTTCAATAAAGGTAGAATCAAGTAAAAAAACCAAAACTATGGAAATAGCCCATGCTATCCAAGTCACTGAGGGTGGAGCAAGGGGTAGAGAAATAAGAGTAGTGACAAGCAACTATGAAAAAGACTTACAGATAATTCAGAATATCATATATATATAATACATGTACATGTATATACATATATATACATGTACATATATAGACATTCAATATGTATATACAGAAAATTTAAAACATAAATTATATATTTATAATATATTTAAACATGCAAATTTTATATTATTTATATTCATAAGATATAAATGTTATATATAAATATATGTTATATATTAATATAAATATTGATAGGTAGAATAATGTTCCCCAAAGATGTTCACGTTCTAAGCTCTGGAACCTATGACTATGTTCCTTACGTGGCAAAAGGACTTTGAGATGGGAAGATTATACTAGATTATTCAAGTTGGTTTAATCTAATTGCATGAGTGCTTAAAAGCAGAGAATCATTCTTGGCTGCAGAAGGTTAGCAGGATGGCAGCATGAAAAGGACTCAGCCTGTTTTTGCTGGCTTTGAAGATGGAGGAAGAGGCCATGAGCAAAGGAATGTGGGTGCTGCCTAGCACTGTAGCAGCCAGAGTTCTTATTAGGACAGAGGTTGAAGTTCTTAGAAAACTCTGGTAAGATGAATTTTATTTATGAATATCAAGTCTTTATATATTTTAAAAACTCACTGATTAGTTTAATAAGTTTCCCTTGGTTATAAACAAAATACTATTGTCTCAGGAACTCCTCTAGGAACTTTCCATACATTAAAATAATGAGCATGCATAGTATTTCCCATCACTGATTGTTAAGAAGAAAATAACTGTATTTTTGGCCCAGTGTACAGCAAGTCAGAAGGACAAATATTGCTTTAAGGTAATCTGCACATATCTCTGTTCTAATCCACATGTGCTGATTTTGAAGTTTAACTCCTAAAAGCCAATCTTTTTCCTTTTCTTTCAAGTTTTGGAAACTACTCTTTGTTATGTCAAGATTCTGACTACAACATATTAAAACATTTTGCAAACTGTAAAGTGCTTTTGTAAAGATTTTAGCCTAGAGCCTAGAACTAAACTTTCCATCTCCATTTACAAGTAAGGAAACTGAGGCCCAAACGAGATGAGATATTTCAGTCACTTGGTGCATAGGCAAGAAAATCACATTGAGACCCTCAGCTCTTTGCAGGGCTCTCCTTCTGAACTGTTGAACTCATTCTAGACCTCTCTTGGCCTATTTTCCATATATTATCAGAAGAGCACATTTTTCCTTCTCCTGATCAGACCTTACTTAACAAATTACCCCAAAACATAGAGGTTAAAACAGCAAACACTGAATTCACAGTTTCTGTGGGTCAGGAATCCAGGAGTGACTTGACTGGGCACTTCTGGCTCAGGGTTTCTCAAGATGACAGACAAGATAATGGCCAGGGCTTCAGTTACCTGAAGGCTGACTGGGCAGGAGAATCCGCATCCATGCTCATTCATGTGTCCGGGGGGCTGGAAGCCGCTGGGGCCTCTCCCTAGAGCTGCTCAGGTCAAGGCCACTGACCAGAGAGAGAGAGAAAGAGATTTGAATGCCAACTGAAGAGCCTGAGCTTTATTTCACCTAAAATGAGGAGTTGTTGATAACTGATGAGAATTGCTGAAGTTTTTCCAAAGCGTTTTTGGGATTCATCATTGATGTCCAATTGCTGGGGTGAACAGTAATTTAATTATCTGGGGTGAAATCATTCTATGTTGCCTAAAATCCAGTAACTAATAGCTAAAAGAAATTCAAGAAAACAAAATTCAGTAGCAAGAATCCTATGAACACCCTGTCATGGCTCACAAACATCACAGAAAGGAGGCAGGGCAAATCTTACCAAGAACATCTCATTAGAACAATATTCCAGGAAGAGAAGAAAGGTTTACTTTTGGATATTCCCTTTTACAAAATTTACAATCACAGATCCTATGACTTAAGGTTTAGAAAGGAACTTAGAAATGATTTACACTGACATGAGCTGATGACACCCAGACCTACATTTCAGCTTAACCACACCTTTGAACTTTACACCTGTTTCTCAAGCCGTCTGCTGGGCCTGGCAGTTGGTTGAACTATGGAGTCTCTTATTCCAACCTGTCAGAAATTGGATTCATCATTTTTCCATCCTACTCTGCTTTGGGTGTTTTATTTAATTAAAGCATCCTCTGCTCGGTCACTCAAGGCAGGAGTCAGTAGCCATTCTCTGCTGAATATGAAAAACTATATTCGACAGGGTACCACCTACTGATTCTATATCTAAACCACCTCTAGCTTCCTCTCCACTCTCAATGCTCTTGAACTGACTGCTTCACCCCTCCCCTCCACACCTCATCAAATCTCCCCCTTGCCTCTAATCCTTTAGGAATGTGTTAACTTGCCCAGAATATTCTCTCTGTCTGCCTGGAAAACTCTTACTTACAGTTTTTCTCAAGATCTGGTTCTTATGCCACCTTCTCTCTATGGAATTAATCTATTCTTCATCTGGATTCCCCACACATTTATCACTGACTTCTAACATCATTTTAATATTTCCAACTCCTCCACAAAATAATGAGCTCTTTTTATTTTATAGTTAGAGAAACTATGGCCCCCAAAGTCTAAATAATTTACTCAAAGTTTACTCCGTTTATCAATAGCAGAGACAGGTCTAGAAGACGTTCTAAAACTAGGGCTCGTGCCCATGATAAATGTATACTGCTTCTTTTGGCTACAGAGATGCATCTGCTGGGCTAACCCCATGGTTGTCTTTGAGGTTAAAGCTGTACCCCCCAAAAGACCTGTTCTGCACTGGGGGTAGAGAGCCTGCCTGCTAACACTCTAGTTGGTGGGCCTGCGAGTGTCTGCATCGAGGGGCTGGGTGGAGATGTTTCGGCTTTGCTCAAAGGACAGCCTGTGGAGAGGAAGTGCCACTCCAATTTGTGAGTCGCCCATTTCCACTCCACAGAGGCTTTGTCAAGTAGGAGCCTGTCAGCTCTCATCTCCATCTCTCTTACCCCTGAGGCCAAAAGTCAAATTCGGTTTCTGCTCACTTGTTTGATTTTTAGTGGCTCCTCTGGCAGCCCCAGCTCCAGAACCTTAAGCAAGAGCCTTCTTTTGAAAGTTTAAGGTGGAAATCTCTGAGCTGGGCCTGTGCTTCCTCTGACAAGTGTGTAATCAATGGGAAATCTCTCACTGGAGGCTATCCTTTCCTGAGTCTTGCTAAAAGGCACTTTCAGCAATGGGAAGTGCTCTTAGAGACCTTTTACAATGGACTGAGCTGGGCTAAAATCGTCACCTTTTTCCTCCTGGGTGACCATTCACTATCACCAACCTTTCTGGCAACTGGAGAAGAATGTGAAGATACAGACAGAAAAGAAATCACTTGCTTAATACATACAGGACAGAATGTTCTTAGGGATGGGCAGGAAAGCAGTGACTTGAAAGAACATTGTGAGGGGTGGGTGGATGCTGCACCTCTGGGCTTTGGTTCTCCGCCTCCAAGTATCCTCTCTCCCAGGGCTCTCTGCTTTTGATTCCTGGGGCCACCACCACATCTGGCCCTTCCCTACTAGCCCCATAGGGAACACAAACCCTTTCCCTATTTCTCTTGAACATAATTAAAACAGGCTAATACTTTCCAAAGGGGCTTCACTGACACACTAAAGATAACAAACAGAAAATATCAACAGCATTGGAAACCATCCAGCTTACTCAAGGTCATATCTCAACCCCAGGAACCCCAGGAACAGGTTTAAGAGAACTTCATCAAGCTTCCCCTGACACTGTATCCTGCTCCACCCTAGTCTGCCATCTTCCTTCTCCTGCAGGTCCCCCACCCTCCTCTCAGCTAGAAGGCCTCCAGGTACCATTCTATTTTTTGAAACCTGGAAGGTGATGTGGAGGATGCTTTCATTCAAATCAAATCATAGCAGGAAGGAAACCAGTCAGGAGATAATTGAAAGCTAAATTAAGGCAGTAGAATAAAAAATGTAAGAAATATTTAGGAGTCAGAATAAGTAGAATTGGGGGACCTATTAGATACAGGGTGGAAGGGTTGAATCTTCGCTTTCTTGTCTTTTAAGGTATCTGTTAAATTTAAGTTGAATTCCCTATACCTTTTGAATGTTGGAAATGATATTGCTAGAAAAAGAAAAAAAGAATTGGAAAGAGGGGAAGCACAGAGACACAAGCGGTAGATCAAAATTTTGTTACTGATGAAGACATATGGAATGGCATGTCGCCTTCTAAAAGTATAATTTATTAAGGTATAATTTACATACAATAAAGTTTCAACACATTAAGTGTATAATTGAGTTTTAACAAATGCATACATCCATATCAATCAATATAAAGAACATTTCCACCACCTCAAAAAAAAATCCCCTGTGCCCTGTCCAGTCAATAGCTCCACTCCCACCCCTAGGCAACCACTGATCAGCTTTCTTTAACTAGAAATTAATCGTGCATGTTCTAGAACTGCATATAAATGAATCACACAGAATATAATCTTTTGTGTCTGATCTTCTTTAATTTAGCAATGTTTATGAGATTCATCCTCATGTATCATTTTATTTTATTGCTGAGTAATATTCCACCATTCAGATATATCACAATTTGTTTATCCATTCATCTACAGATTGACATTTGGGTTGCTTTCAGTGTTTTGCTGCTAGAAACAAAGCTGTCCAGAATATTTGTATGCAAGTTTTTGGGTGAACACGTATTTCCATTTTCTTAGGAAAATATCTATGAGTGAAATCGCTAGATCATATGGAAAGTACATGTACATTTAACATTATAAGAAGCTGGCAGCTCATTTGTTAACTAACAGAACACTTCTTATCACTATTCACCATAATTCAAGGATGAAGGAAACACAAACTTAGCCCAATACTACTTGAATTATCATAAAATTTACATTAGTGGCATCTGAATTAATGAGATTGAACCATTATAAAATGTTAAATTAATATAAAAGTGGTTTGAATTTTTAATTCATATGAAAAGAGTGGTTGTAAAAGAGTATGATAGGTACTAAGGGAACAGAAATTTTGTGAATTTTGTATATGTCTACCCAGAAAAAAACAGCAATACATTGTTATTTTTATCAATAAGATTCAAATATATAAAATAAAACTGTGATGTGCTCTAAAAATGTACATAGGGTATTACTGTTTTACTTTAATGGAAACTATCATAGGACTTGTAGCATTGTTTTGCTTATAAAATCACGTGGATCTAGTATATGCTATGATATCATCCTTCTGAGGTGACTCGGCCAGAAAGCTGGGACATATATGTTGCCAGATAAGCCAGCAACTTGGAAAATTATAGCTCAGCTCTTCTTAAGGATTCCCCTGTGAGCGGGAGCCTTAACATTGTCTCTAGGGGACTAACATCTCCAGGAGCAGCCTAATCATTGGCCCAGACACTTCTTTAGAAACTGATTGACAGCAGCTGCCAATCTAGATAATCACCAGAGAGCCCCAATTAAAGCTCTCTGACCATCGATCTTACCACCAGGGCTTGGGACTTTAATATAAATCCACAAGTGGAAAAAAAAATTACCCCCTGAGGAAAAAGCAGTGTTTTTATAGCATGCACTATATTACACAGCCATATTATACATTATTTATAATTTCTAGATGCATTTTTAATCCATCTTCTTAAATGTTGCATTGTTAGTCTAGTAAGATTGGTAATTAGAACCTTTCTTTTTCCAATTTTTCACTTTGGAAAAGGACATAGTAAATCTGGAAGAAAATATAAATGAAGGATTATTTTTAGAATTGACAAAAATAGGAACTATTTTAAAGTAATTTGTACTATTGTCATTGCTGGGACCTTCATTTCATTAGCCTCCTAAAGAGGAAGTGCCCAATGTTTTCACTAATCCTCCAGATGAGGTTAAGTTTAAAGCACACTCTCGCTATAAGGATTATGTGAGGATGTTAAAACTTGGCCAGAAAGTGACAAGGTATCTTGATAATTGAGACAATTCTGGAATTTGGCTGGTCTGTCCAACTGCTATGAACTAATGGTGGGTAATCAAACACAGCAGGTCTGCACAGATACAGGCAAATGCCAAACAGCTTCCTGTATGCACAGAATTCAGCTTAATTAGTCACAGAGGAGAAATAGGCACTTTTAAGCTAATCCAAGAAATCATTATTGTTCAAGTTGCATTCACACAAATATAAAAATTGTTGCCCTCTTAAAACAAGCAGCTCCTACCTGCAAAGGGAGGGCACAGGAGACAGTCATCTGACCTTTATATATATCTATATATATAAACTGTCCAGAGGATGAATTCTCTCCATCATTTCTTTTTGTAACTATCAGTTCATTTCAGTTGCTCAATCGTGTCCAACTCTTTGCGACCCCATGAACCACAGCACGCCAGCCTCCCTGTCCATCACCAACTCCCGGAATTTACCCAAACTCATGTCCATTAGTCGGTGATGCCATCCAGCCATCTCATCCTCTGTTGTCCCCTTCTCCTCCTGCCCTCAACCCTTCCCAACATCAGGGTCTTTTCAAATGAGTCAGCTCTTTGCATGAGGTGGCCAAAATATTAGAGTTTCAGCTTCAACATCAGTCCTTCCAATGAACACCCAGGATTGATTTCCTTTAGGATGGACTGGTTGGATCTCCTTGCAGTCCAAGGGACTCTCAAGAGTCTTCTCCAACACCATAGTTCAAAAGCATCAGTTCTTCAGTGCTCAGCTTTCTTCACCGTCCAACTCTCACATCCATCCGTAACTACTGGAAAAACCATAGCCTTGACTAGATGGACCTTTGTTGGCAAAGTAATGTCTCTGCTTTTCAATATGCTAACTAGGTTGGTCATAACTTTCCTTCCAAGGAGCGAGCATCTTTTAATTTCATGGCTGAAATCATCATCTGCAGTGATTTTGGAGCCCAGAAAAAATAAAGTCTGATGCTGTTTCCCCATCTATTTGCCATGAAGTGATGGGACCGGATGCCATGATCTTAGTTTTCTGAATGTTTAGCTTTAGCTATATCCCAGGCTTATTTTTCAGTAGCTCTATTTCACCCCGTAGATAATAGATGTATTGTGCATGCTAACTCAAGAGTGGCTACTGACAAGAAATACAAATGGACTTTTAAAGTGTTTGGGTAGTTTTTCGGATGAAGGGCTACAGGTGCTGCTGGGAAAAGCAGATATAGACCTGGCTATTAAGGCAGGGCTTTCTATGACTGTGTTGAGGGGAGGGAGTCTTCATTGACAACTGGAACAGGATTGGCAAGTGAGTGTTTTCCTCTTGTCCCAAAATTGCCACTAAGGCTGAGTGGTGAGCAAAAGGCAGTCAGTGTCCCACTTTCTAAGTCCTGATCTCTCCAAGGAGGCTTTGGGTGGTTTTGCCCAGGCACAACAACAAAGGCTTACTCAGAGTGTTAATTCCAGAATCAGCCATCCCACCCATTCCCATTCCTCCCATATCCCCACCTCATAGGAGAAAAGGATGTGGCGCTAAGGGAGGGTCAGCCCTGTGGGTGGTGCTGCATTCACAGACAGTGGCTATTCCCTCTCATGAGTAAGGTTAAGGAGGTCCTTCCTGTTCTTAGACCTTCTTGAAGTGATGTACTACCTCTCTCTAATTACTAATATACACAAAGGTAGGAGGTGCCAAGGGGCTTCCCTTGTAGCTCAGTTGGTAAAGAGTCTGCCTGCAATGCAGGGGACCTGGGTTCCATTCCTGGGTCAGGAAGATCCCCTGGAGAAGGAAATGGCAACCCACTCCAATATTCTTGTCTAGAGAATCCCATGGACAGAGGAGCCTGGCAGGCTACAGTTCACGGGGTTGAAAGAGTTGGACACAGCTTAGCAATGAAACACAGCTTAGCAATGAAACCACCACCAGGCAGTGCCTACAAGAAGTGGGGCTGACATCTCACTGATTATCACTGCTTAGGCTGTGAAACTTGAATGAGGAAAAAGAGAGAGACAGTCTCCCCATCTGTGTAGGTGTAAGTGGTCAGGAGGCTACAGCCTTGACTGCCCCCACAGAGAGGACAAAGAGGCATCTGCATCAGAGGAACATCAGAGGAAAGCCACCAGCTGGGGTTCAGTTGGAATTTTCTTTCGGATCTGTCAAAAGATCTTTAATGCAGGAAGTTGATGTTTGGGTACAAGTCCCTTTTCACCTGACACGGTAGGAGCCACTGCTGTCCTCCCCAAAATGACAGAAGATAAGATAGAATAGCAGGCATCCAGCTCAGAAGGCCATTGCTGTACCCAGTTGTATAGAGACATCTGCACTTTCCTTCTCCCTCCTCCCCTACCTGTACTAAAAGTTCAGCACCCAGAAGGTGGAAGGGAAGCCACACCCAGCCTCCCTCTCCTGGGTCCCAAGTGCTCAGGGCAGAGGCGCTGGACTGTGTGAGGGTTATTCCTTCTCTGTCCCTGGATGAAAATCTAACAAGTTCCACAGCCTTCCTGGACACTCTTGGGTAACAAAAAGTCCTGATGTTTTCAGTCACAAAGATGTTTTCCTTTCAGCCAGTAACGACCAATTAACCTGCTTCATTCATTCAAAACATTGCTTCATTCAGCGTTAAAGCTCTCCACTCCCCTCCCAGTCCTGGCAGGCCTCTGGCCTGGAGACTGTGGTGGGTTGGCTGCATTCCTAGTCTTTCCCCACCTGGCTCTTCTACTTCTTAGCCACTCACTGGGCTGTCTCTGGGGTTGGAAATAAGATGAGGGGTAAAGAGAGAAGTGAGGGACAGTAAAAGGGTTCCCTGACTGGGTAGATGCAATCTACCCTTTGAGCAGGGTGGAGTACCATTGCTGACTCTGTCTCCTGAGTGATGCTTTCAAAAGCAACTCAGGGACCTCCCCTCTATAGACTCTGGCTATGCTCCCTTGATGTGAGTGAAGCCCACTTCAGCCCCTGTGTGTCCGGGGACCCTTCCTATTGTATTTCCAGGCAGTCCTCTCTGGGGGAGTCCAAGATGACCCCAGGCTAACTCCTTGTGCCCTCTTTCTACTGTGGCCATATCTGGTCCCTGAAATATTCTTATCCAGCCAGTTCCCCACCATTCATGGAAGCCCTTAGCTCCTGACACAGTGTCCAATCTGTATCCATAAACCCTTTCAGTAGGTTCTTGCTTGTGAATTGATTTTAGACTAATTTGTAGATTTTTGTTTGATAGAAATGCAAATGACTTTTGTTTGGTGCAATAGATACTTCAATGGGTTATGATTTCCGGTCCTATTGGAAACTTTTCTATCTAATCCCTCAATCTTAACATTGCTATAAATACTTAGCTTCTCAAATGCTCTTCTAAATGGTTTTAACATCTTAGTGGCTCCCTCATTGATTTGTGAGTTGAATAAAATATTTGACTTGTGTTTATTTCATACTTGAAAGAGTCATGACTTTATCTTTTTGAAAATTATTCCTTAACAAGATTAAAATCCAACACTTTCTGCTAAGAAGTTCTATTACTATTTGATGATAGTACTACTTTACCTGTCTATAGCAGTTTACAGTATGCAGCTTCTTTTCTACAGTGAGAAGTTTCTTGAGGACAGACGCAGGCTGTCTTGTACACCATTGTCTCCCTTCTACCTGGCATAGTCTCTAGTACAAAATAGGAGCCCAAAGAATATTTGCTTTGAACCTCATTTGGTGTTCTCATGAGGTAGAGAGGTTCACAGATGAAATGTATTTGGATGGCTTGCCCAGTGTCACACAGGTAGTGAACTGAGAACACTGGAACTCAACCAGAGCTTCTTATTTCTAGGGCAGTACTTTTTGAGGACACTACAATTGTCTCTCATGTTATAAACAACCTCTTAATACCCCCATACAAATTAGAAATACTTCCTGGCTAAAAGCTTCCTTAAGTGACTGCTTCTGTTAGGATGCTTCTAAAAAATTTTAAACATAATTCAATAACTAAAACTTCACAATTTGTGGTTATAAACATGAAGTTATCTAAGGTCATGGCAATAATTTATAGAGAAGTAATCAAGTAAATTTGAGGAGGATGATTTGTGACTGAAACACTGGAGTCATGTTTGCCCTAATAGAGAAGTGTATCTTGGTTGAAGGAAAAATCCAAATGTAAAGAATCTTTGTTTTCCAAGCAAGTCACAATTAACACTAGAAAATCAGGAGCTGATTCCATCTGCAGCTGGAATTTCCCTTAATCCATATTCTTGTTTCCTTGGATGCCCCTCTCCCTTGCCAAAAAAACAAAAAATCAAACAGACAAAACAGAAAAGTTGTTGGTCCCTTTAAAATATGCCTGAGTCCCCATTTCTTTCCATCTTTCCTCTTTCCATCTCCTCTGCCAGCACTCTGTTATAAATCATTGTCTATTCTTATCTGAAGTGCTGAAAAAAAATCTCCCAGCTCATCTCCCTGTACCTGTTCTTATGCTTCTCTCACATCAACACCACAAGTAAAGAGATTTTACAAAACAATCTGACCTTGTATTTTTAAGCCCTCTCTGTGGCCTCCTGCTGCTCTTAGATTAAATCTAACTTCTTAATGTGGGTTTGATGCCCCACGTTATTTGTCCTTGCCTGACTCTCTTTCCAGTTACCTCCACCCTTGCTCACATAGGACCTTCCCCATTTCAGACCCTTTGCACAGCTAATCCCTCTTCCTAGAAAGTTCTACCTTTGCCTTCATTTTGCTAATTCCTGCTCCCCAATCAGGGCTCAACTTTAGTGTCCCTTTCTTGGGGAGGATGTCTGTGTTCCTCCAGCAGGTGCAGTCACACCTTAAATCTTTTTCAGCATCTGTTTCCCACCCCCCAGACTCTAAGTTGCTTGAAATTTATCTTGTCTGTAGCCCAAAGCTCACTGTGTCTAGCACAGTGCCTAACGTATACAGTATTTTACCAGTTCTCAGAAGCACCTTTTTTTTTTTACTTTTTAATACCTCTGAAATCAGGATGCAACTTTCAATCATTAGTATGTCATAAGTTAAATGGCAGTATTTTTCTTTCTCAGTGTAAGTGGAATAATTGTGTATTATACAACCAACATTATCTTGCATTTGAAGAAATATGGTGGCTGCCATATGAACGCATACCCATAATAAAAAGTCTTCAATTATTTGTGGGGTTTTGTTTTTTTGCCTGAATACAGAAATTCTAATACTTATGAATGGTTGGGTTCTGAAGGATTATTTGTGAGTAGTAAAGCAAAACAATCAATTGCTGTTTCCTCCACTGGTCATGGGCAGAATCAGTGCATTTTCACCTGACATCTACCTAGATGTCATGCATGTTGGAAGTTCCTTGGGAAAGGAGTGTTATATCTGAGACAGCTCAGGTAAATTCCTGCCTGCTGCTCTGGTGTCTGCTGATGCAACTTCTGTCAACACAACTCTGTATCCCAACCACTGCTGTCAGCATCTCCCCTGCCAAGGCTGATGTCATATCAGCTGCCCAAGCTCAGATCAGCTGCCCCCATCGCTGTCCTCCTTCTACACCAAATAGTTCCTTCTCTCTACTAGCTGAACAGAACAGCCTTTTGGTGCTCACAAGACACCTGCCCTGTCATACATTCAGAACCCTTTGCTGGGAGCCCAGCTAAAGCCTCCTGGGAGAGAAGCAGGGAGCTATAGAGTGCTTGATCACTCATCCTACTCCTGCCTTGATCACCGGTCCAGAGGCCTCAGGCCACCAGGATGCTTGAATCATTTTTCTTTGGGATATAATTCTAACTGAGAAATAGTGATATATAGGGCCCACTTTGCCTTTACATAAAACATTAGCTCATTTTTTCACCCTGCTTCTTGGGAATGGGAATCAGCTTTTTCTTTAGTGGAGATTGTCTCCCTTGATCATTTACTGAGAAAATTCCGTCCATATACATGGGCATGTCTGAACCCTTGCACAAGTAGACGTACATAGAACAGGTTTATTCAATTGACTGTGGCCTTGATAAGTTGAACTCATGATTGATGAGGCTGCTATTTCTGGGTGTCCTCTCCCATCATTACCCTGCCTGGGGCTTTACAAAATAGCTGGGTTGAATCACACTGACAGAATCTTTTAGTCACTTTCAATTCTGCCAAGGAAATATAGACATGGGCTTTCAGCTTCTAAATTAACTTTGATTCCCTCTAGACCCTGATCCCTTTTAGGTCACAAAGCATCTTAAAACTGAGCTGGCAATTTTCATTTAAAAGAAAAGGAAGAAAAAAGGAAAACAGATAAGGGAGAAATAACTGAAGCAAATATGACAAAGAATTAAGATCTATCTCAAGTAGAATGTTACTCAAAGTGTAATATAAGTAAAGATCTTAATAAATAATTGGCATCTGCCCAAACTTTCCAAGCCTGAATGGAAGCGAGGACAACCATCCAGTTAGAGGTGCCATTGAACTGTGCTTGGCAGAGGGCTCTACCCTCAAGTGCAGAAAATAGTGGCCTTAGGAGACTGTAGTAAGCCAGGAGACACATGTGGGTTTGAATTCAGTAAACCAGAGAAGACCATCTGATGAGGTTGCCCCAGCTGAGGGACCAGGAGCAAACGTCAGAAGCTAAAATGTTGGGAGGATTGCTGGGTATATAGGCATTGAGATCCCTTAAGAAGCCAACTGAAATTACCTAATGAAAAATTTTAAAGGGGGGCAAATAACATCATTTGTGATGCTATAGTAATATCTCAAGCACATTTCATAAATTTTGAGGAGTTTCTGATTTTCAAATGGAACAACTGGGCATCTGAAGGAAATCTCCAAGGCAAAGGGCACCTCCAGTTCCTTTGGGGTTCAGGCTAGAGGCCAGACTGTGTCAGCAGAGAGAGAGGATCTCTTCACTTGAAAATGCATCTGCTACCATGGGAGAATTTTTGGGAATCAACTACACTGGCAGCCCAGGGGAGATCTATGATACCGAGCAGAAGCCCCTCCAAAGTGATTCTTCTCTTCTCTGACATGGCCAGACATTCCCTGATGTGGACTGTCAGTCAGACACTCTACCTGTGTGTGTGGAATGGAGGCTAGATCAGAGAGCTGGGTGCAGGAAGTTTTGTCAATATAAAGCTCCTCTGATAGACAACTGTAGCCCTGAACTAGGATTACATGGTCAACCATTCAGTTGAAGACTTTGAGATTCTAAGTCCATCCAAGTAAGACCTAAGAAGAATTTATCCACTTTACTTTTGGGCAAATACAGGCCCAGATATTCAAATATAAACATACACACATACGTGCACACACACACACACACACACACACTCCACAAAGGGGCTATTAAAAAACCTTCTACAACATTGAAGATAAATGTAACACTCAGAGACAGAAAAAGTGAAGTCGCTCAGTTGTGTCCGACTCTTTGTGAGCCCATGGACTGTAGCCTACCAAGCTTCTCTGTCCATGGGATTTTCCAGGCAAGAGTACCAGAGTGGGTTGCCATTTCCTTCTCCAGGGGATCTTCCTGACCCAGGGATTGAACTCAGGTTTCCTTCATTGCTTTACTCTCTGAGCCCCCAGGGAAGCCCCAGAGATAAAGGCAATTCTTAAAATGCTTATTTCCTCCAGGTCATGGAAGTAAATTTTAGAGAGAATCTGCCTAATACTGTTGAGGAAATAAGAACAAAGATTCTAAGAAAGAAGAGATAAAAGATGAGATGATAAGACAATATATAAGCAGTGAAGTAGTTAATTGAAGAATAAATGTAAAGACAACACTACAGTAATTTGATAATTGGCAAAGGCAATAAGGAGAGAACTAACTTCAGAAAATCAGATCTGCAATGCAGAGAGTAAACGAAGCAATCTCTCAGAATGCACAGGAAAAAGATGCAGAGATTGAAGTGATTAAAGATATAAATGGAAGTTAGAAAACGAAGCATCAACGTGTGGGTCTGCTGCTTACTAGCTCTAAAACTCGTTTCTCCTGAGTTTTAGGTGTTTCTCCAACTATAAAATGGGATGATAATACTACTACTCCATAGAGCCCTGTAAGTATTCAGTGAGATAAAGAGAATAAAGTACCTAGCATTTAGGAAGCATCAAATAAATGGTAGCTACTCCTATTATTATTATTAGTGCTTCTTCCATTATTCTTATATTACACTGTTATTAAATAAACACAGAGCCACATGGAAAAAGTCAGTATTGTGGTCTGTGTCCTAGGCTATCGACTAAGTTTTGTATACAGATAGATATTTTTTTCTCAAGAAGGGCTCATGGCTGCTACATTTCTTGAAACCGTTTTATATTTATTTTTAAGGATATCTCCCTATTACTGTCATATGTAAATAATAATTTGATGGATATAAGATGCTTGTGAACAACATCCTCTATAGCTCTGCACATAGTATATACCAGTTTCCTGACACTAATGTTGCAACGCAGAAATCAGAGGCCAGTTGATTTTTTTTACTTGGAATATTTTACGTAGAATAAAAATTATAGCCACAATACTCTTTTTTCATTGCAGTAACTCAAGATATGCCTCAAGAGTTTTTACTCTGAGTGCTTTCTGAAATGAGCGCTCTGTTTTCCTGCAGGTTTGGCTCTTGGTCTATAGAAGTTTTCTTTTATGATATGTCGCAATGCCTTTATGTCTCATGTTCTCTTTTGCAGAAACTCTCATATGCTATGTTGGTTTCCTTTTATCTTCCATGTCCATTTTTTTTCTTTCTAATTTATAAAAATCTTCTTACCATTTTCCTGGATATACTCATGTTCTGATTATTGCAGTTTCTAAGGTGACTCCTCTTTCTATAGTAGTTTTACAGTTGTCTTTAGTTTCTTTCTTAAACATTGTCAGCTCACCTTTTCTCTTTTGACCATCTTAGAATCTCTTCCTTGAGCTCTTTTTCTCTCTTTTGTGCCTTCCTTTTCAAAGAGGCCATGTACTTTTTAACTTCTCTGGAGGCTGAAAAAATTTCTCTGAAATTTTTTCTATATCCTGGAGTAATTTTCCCTTATAACTTGGAATGATTTTATGTCAGATGTGAATTTCTAATCTGATTTTCACTTCTTAACTTTCTTCATTCTTTTTCTTTTTGTAGTGTCTATGCATGTGGTCCATTATGGGTCTTTTATTCACCTGTCTTTGAGAGGAGGTCATTCTACCTAGTCTTCCATTTTCTCAAAAGTGGTGTGGTATGGTTAGGAAGGGCTTCCCTGGTGGCTCAGATGGTAAAGAATCTGCTTGCAATGCAGGTTTGATCCCTGTGTTGGGAAGATTCCCTGAAGAAGAGAACGACAATCCATTTCAGTATTCTTGGAGAATTCCATGGACAGAGGAGACTGGTAGGCTTTAGTCCATGTGGTTGCAAAGAGTCAAGCACGATTGAGGGACTAACACTTATACTTTTTATGGTTAGGAAACAGGAGCAATCTGAAGAAGCTGAAGTGCTTCTGAAGATATTCAGGGAATGTCTCTTAATTTTTATTCTTTTCACATTTTAGCTGAGCAGATCATCCAGACAGGATGTAGATTTGGCTCACAACAAATCCCTAGCTCCCATTTAATGTCCATCTCGTTTACGTGCATGTGTGCTCAGTCGTGTCTGACTCTTGTGACCCCCTTGGACTATAGCCCACCAGGCTCCTCTGTCCATGAGATTATCCTGGCAAGAATAGTGGACTGGGTTGTCATTTCCTTCTCTAGGGAATCTTCCCAACTAAGGGATCAAAACCAGGTGTCATGCTTGGCAGCCAGACTGTTTACCACAGTGCCGCATGGAAAGCCCTCCACCTCATTTACTTTTAGAGAAATCTGGACCATGCTGAGGTCTGGAGGGTTATTTATCACCTCTCAGCATCCTTTATCAAATTGATCCCAAATTCACTGATATTCTGATATCTGGCAGATAATCTCTTGTGCCTATAACTTAGAAGTCTTAGCTCTATTATTGATTGGAGATGCAGGTTTCGTCTCTATTTATGTTCTTTGGATTATTTTAATAGGCTATGACCCAGATAATCATGATGGTGTGGTCACTTACCTACAGCCAGACATTCTGGGGTGTAAATCAAGTGGGCCTTAGGAAGTATCACTAAAACAAAACTAGTGAAGGTGACAGAGTTCCAGATGAGCTATTTAAAATCCTAAAATATGATGCTGTTAAAGTGCTGTACTCATTATGTCAGTAAATTTGGAAAATTCAGCAGTGACCACAAGACTGGAAAAGGTTAGTTTTCATTCCAATCCCAAAGAAGGGCAATGCCAAAGAATGGTCAAACAATTACACAATTTCACTCATTTCACATGCTAGCAAGGTTATGCACAAAATCCTTCAAACTAGGCTTCAGCAATATGTGAACTAAGAACTTACAGATGTACAAGCTGGGTTTCAAAGAAGCAGATGAACTAGAGACCAAATTGCCAATATTTGTTGGATCGTGGAGAAAGGGAGTTCCAGAAAAATATTTACTTCTACTTTATTGACTATGCCTTTGACTGTGTGGATCACAGCAAACTGGAAAATTCTTAAAGAGATGGGAATACCAGACAGCCTTATTCTCCTGAGAAACCTGTATGCAGGGCATGAAGCAACAGTTGGAACCTTACATGGAACAACTGACTAGTTCAAAATTGGGAAAGGAGTATGTCAAGGTTGTATACTATCACCCTGCTTATTTAACTTCTATGCAGAGTACATCATACAAAATGCTCAGCTGGATGAATTACAATCTGGAATCAAGATTGCCAAGAGAAACATCAATAACCTCAGATACACAGATGATACTACTCTAAAGGCAGAAAATGAAAAGGAACTAAAGAATCTCTTGACGAAGGTGAAAGAAGAGAGTGAAAAAGCTGGTTTAAAGCTCAACATTCAATGGTAAACCCAATACAATACTGTAAAGTAAAAAAATAAATAAAGGGGAAAAAAGTAAAAGAGTCAAATCTTGGGAAAGAACATATCTGATTTGGTCATGGACTCAAACTTTAAAAAAAATATTTTTAATTGGAGGATAATTTTTTTACAATGCTGTGTTTGTTTCTGCTGTATAACAATGTGAATCAGTTATAAGTATACACATATCCCCTCCCTCTTGAGCCTCCCTCCCAGCATACCCACCCTCTACCCCCCACCCCTGTTTCACCCCTCTGGGGTGTCACAGAACAACAGGCTCTGTGTTACACAACTATGGACTACACATACCTTAACCAGCTGAGGGCAGAGCTGACAATTAACAAGACTGCAAACAGTAAGAAGTAAGTCCCAAAAGAAAACCATGTTGCTTAATCAAAAGAAAGAAAATAATGCTAGACTGCAAAAAATAAAACAAAATAAAAAAATAAAGCTCAACATTCAAAAAATGAATATTACGGCATCAGGGCCCATCACTTCATGGCAAATAGAAGGAAGTAAAGTGGAAGTAGAGACAGATTTTCTTTTCTTGGGCTCCAAAATAACTGCAGATGGTGACTGAAGCCATGCAATTTAAAGATGCCTACTCCTTGGAAGAAAAGCTATGATAAACTTAGACAGTGTTTCAAAAAGCAGAGACATTACCTTGCCGACAAATGTCCATATAGTTAAAGCTTTGGTTTTTCCAGTAGTCATGTATGGATGTGAGAGTTGGACTGTAAAGAAAACTGAGCACTGAAGAACTGATGCTTTTGAACTGTGGTGCTGGAAAAGACTCTTGAGGGTCTCTTGGACTGCAAGAAGATCAAATCAGTCAATCCAAAAGGAAATCAGTCCTGAATATTCATTGGAAGGACTGATGCTAAAGCTGAAGCTCCAATACTTTGACTAACTGATGTGAAGTCAACTCATTGGAAAAGACTCTGATGCTGGGAAAAGTTGGAGGCAAAATAGAAGGGCGCAGCAAAGGATGAGATGGTTAGATAGCATCACCAACTCAATGGATATGAATTTTTGCAAACTCCAGAAGATAGTGGAGGACAGAGGAGCCTGGCATACTTCATCCCACGAGGTGGCAAAGAGTCGGACACAACTTAGAGACTGAACAACAATAGGTTATAAAATGGGCACTCTAGTAAACAGACTTTTTACCAGAAGTCCAATGTAGTGTTTTGAAAATAAAAATCTGGTGACATCACCCCCTTAGTCTGCTGCAGTAATATAATCTACTCCCATCTGCATCTTTAGCTCCTTCCTGCACTTTTGTCTCCTTCACCCTTCTGTATCATGTAACATAATTACTTGTTCTCCCCCTGAAATCTGTTTCCTCATATTTTTTGCTCTTTCTACCTGGAATGCTATTTCTCCTCCACTCCATTTGCTAAACTCCCCTTATACTCCAGGCTCAGTTTAAATATCTCTTGTCAAAGGAAGCTTTTTTCTGAACACTCTAAGTTTACATCCATGTCATGCCTTGCACTTAGTATGTCAAATCTCCCTTCATATTTGGTTAGAAGTTCCCACAACAACATTTTACTCTCTCTTAATATTGTTAAAATGTGGGTTGGACAACAAATAATAAATTCATGTCTACTATGCAGTTTTCAAGTGACTATTGTCTAGACCAGATATATTAATGTCAAAGTAAAAACACATATATAGCTTTTATTATGTTGAGGTATGTTCCTTCTATTCCTGCTTTTTGAAGGGTTTTTATCATAAATGGATGTTGAATTTTGTCAAAGGCTTTCTCTGCATCTATTGAGATAATCATGTGATTTTTATTTTTCAATTTGTTAATGTGGTGTATTACATTGATTGATTTGTGAATATTGAAGAATCCTTGCATCCCTGGGATAAAGCCTACTTGATCATGATGTATGATTTTTTTAATGTGTTGTTGGATTCTATTTGCTAGAATTTTGTTAAGGATTTTTGCGTCTATGTTCATCAGTGATATTGGCCTGTAGTTTTCTTTTTTTGTGGCATCTTTGTCGGGTTTTGGAATTAGGGTGATGGTGGCCTCGTAGAATGAGTTTGGAAGTTTACTTTCCTCTGCAATTTTCTGGAAGAGTTTGAGTAGAATAGGTGTTAGCTCTTCTCTAAATTTTTGGTAGAATTCAGCTCTGAAGCCATCTGGTCCTGGGCTTTTGTTTTTTGGAAGATTTCTGATTATGGTTTCAATTTCCGTGCTTGTGATGGGTCTATTAATATTATCTATCTCTTCCTGGTTTAGTCTTGGAAAGTTGTACTTTTCTAGGAATTTGTCCATTTCATCCAGGTTGTCCAGTTTATTTGCATATAGTTGCTAAAGTGGTGCTGGGAAAACTGGACAGCCACTTGTAAAAGAATGAAACTAGAACACTTTCTAACACCATACACAAAGATAAACTCAAAATGGATCAAAGATCTAAGCATAAGACCAGAAACTACAAAACTCCTAGAGGATAACATAGGCAAAACACTCTCCGACATAAACCAAAGCGGGATCCTCCATGACCCACCTCCCAGAATACTGGAAATAAAAGCACGAATAAACAAATGGGACCTAATTAAAATTAAAACCTTCTGCACAACAAAGGAAACTATAAGCAAGGTGAAAAGACAGCCTTCAGAATGGAAGAAAATAATAGCCAATGAAGCAATGGACAAACAAGTAATCTCAAAAGTATACAAGCAACTCCTGCAGCTCCATTCTAGAAAAATAAACGACCCAATCAAAAAGTGCACCAAAGAACTTAACAGACATTTCTCCAAAGAAGACATAAAAATGGCTAACAAACACATGAAAAGATGCTCAACATCACTCATTATCAGAGAAATGCAAATCAAAACCACAATGAGGTACCACTTTACACCAGTCAGAATGGCTGCAATCCAAAAATCTACAAGTAATAAATGCTGGAGAGGATGTGGAGAAAAGGGAACTCTCTTACACTGTTGGTGGGAATGCAAACTAGTACAGCCACTATGGAAAACAGTGTGGAGGTTCCTTAAAAAACTGCAAATAGACCTGCCATTTGACCCAGCAATCCCACTGCTGGGCATATACACCGAGGAAACCAGAATTGAAAGAGCCATGTGTACCCCAATGTTCATCGCCGCATTGTTTACAATAGCCAGGACATGGAAGCAACCTAGATGCCTATCAACTTACGAATGGATAAGAAAGCTGTGGTACATATACACAATGGAATATTACTCAGCATTAAAAAAAAATTCATTTGAATCAGTTCTACTCAGGTGGACGGAACTGGAGCCCATTATCCAGAGTGAAGTAAGCCAGAAGGAAAAACAACAATACAGAATACTAACGCATATATATGGAATTTAGAAAGATGGTAACGAGAACCCAGCATGCGAGACAGCAAAAGGAACACGGATGTATAGAATAGACTTGTGGACTCTGTGGATGAGGGCAAGGGTGGGATGATATGGGAGAATGGCATTGAAACATGTTAAGTATTATATGTGTAATCAATCGCCAGCCCAGGATTGATGCTCGGGGCTGGTGCATCAAGATTTCCCGGGGGGAGGGAGGAGGGAGGGAGGAGGGAGGGGGGTTCTGGAGGGGGAGCATATGTAAACCCATGGTGATATCATGTCATTGTATGGCAAAACTAATAAAAAAAAAAAGTAAAAACACATTGAGAATTGATTTTGAAGTGTTGTGTTTTTGTGTCTGTTACAGATATTCAAGCTTGAGTAACAATAGTATTGATGAAGATGTATAATAACAAATGATGTGTGGAAATCTGTATCTAAAAGTTCACTGACATGTGCCTAGGTCATTGCCTGGCACACAGAAGGTTCTCAATAAATGTTTTGTTGAACAAATGAATGATTGATGTACCCTTGAGGTTTATGTTCCTGTACAGTACAGTCCCTCTGCATAGAAATAAAAAGAGACAAGAGGTTCTGTTTAGGTAGAAGAGAGAACAGGTCAAGATAAATCAGAGTGTTGATTCAAGTTGTTCTGTCAGTTTGCTTCATTTGTTTTCATACTTCCTGTTCATAGGTAACCACTTTGTAAACCCAGACGCGAGATGGAAGGCCTGCAGATTCCCGCTAACAAGCTGTGTAAGGCATTCTCAGCATTTCTCCAGGCTGTCAGAGGGCTTAGATCAAGTGTTCTCACACATTGCCTAAGCTCTTCTCAGACATATTTGCTCCAGGCTTTTATCAACTGCCAGGAAACAAGCCGCTGTGAGTTCCAAACCTAGCAGGTATGTGAAGCTGTCAGCATGTCCAATTCTGATCAGCTGGAGAGGAGTTGTGCTAGGGTCAGTTGTGTGATACCCCTCCCCTCTGACCAGTAGGAATCTGTGCAAGTTCCAGGCTCTAGCTGAATGAGGAATCGCTATAGAAGGAGGCTGGCCTGGGGACTTCCGCCAAGCTGGCTCCCCAGTACGTAGCCCCTCCAGTGTCCTGTTATTTGATATGACACGTGGGATTCCAAGGGCAGGCTTAGCTCTGGTAGCCTCCATTGCCAGCAGTCCATTGGCTGCACTAGATTAATTCTAACGTCTGTAAACCATTTAAAATGTGGCTTACTGTGACGTTGAATTTGTTTTACCTGGTTTTAAAAAACTGAGAATTTAATCAACTATTTTTTTTTTTTCTTTCCAGCTCTTTATAGAATTGAAAGTCAACTACTTTATGCTCAAGGAAGTGTTCATTGTTTTAATAGCTCTCAGGTTGTGTCTGGGTCTGAACTTTCGCATGTGGTGCCTTTTTTCAACTAATTACTTTTTAAATGTGTTAAGACTCCTTTTTAACTCTACTCAGCTTTAGAGTGATATTACCATTTTATCTTTTAAATTTTATTAACTTTAATTTGGGTGGTTTAAAGAGTTTTCAGTGATGAGATTCCATTCTCTTAACTAGAATCATAGACTTTCAGAGCTGAGAAGGCTCCTGAGATCTTTGCTACAACTCTTATAAAGGTGAAGAAACCAAGGTAAAGATGTTAAGACACTTGCTCAGATTCTCACAGCCAGAGGTGGAGTTGGGGTGAGAAAAATCAGGTTTTCTAACCCTCAGTTGAAAGGTATTTTCACTTCAGCTGTTTATATTCTTAGGATATTTTCACTGGCTTAGTATCTTACTCTGATAGTCACCATCACTGCCTTTGATGAAAATACATATGCCAACTTGTATGAAAAAGACAAAGGTGGTGAATTATAACTACCGTTAATGTGATTTTTGTCAATTGCTCACCCAAGTCCGCAAAAATGCCAATACCCATGTCAGACAGTGAATGGTTAATTAGTATTAAGTCCATTTATATGTCAGGCACAACATCTGCCAAAATATGGAAGCCCTTGGTTCTTGTGATAGGGTCACAGGAGACATGAAGTCCTAGGAAGCATATCGATAATCTGGCAAACTAGATTTAGCAGTGGATATGGGGGTGGGGGGCACTTGAAAGCCAGATGTATTTAGATTACACATCATGAGCTAAAATAGCAGAAAAAAATCAGATGTGCTCTTTCAACTGGTAATACTGATAAAGTATACTGACTTTAGTAAGTTCTTATATTTTGTTGCAATAATAATAATAGTAATAATATTTTCATAGCCTCTTACAGTTTGCAAAGCTCTTGTGCTTTTAAAATCTCATATAATTGTCACAATAAATATTTTAGATAAGTATCTTCCTTTTCGAAAAATGACACTGAGACTCTAAATCTCACAGTATATTGTTTGGAGAAATTAGATTTCAACCTAGCCTCTTCCTATTCAAAAATTTCATGATGGTATTTCTTCAACACACATTCATGGACAATTGTTTACGTGCCAGAGACTGTAGTAAGGAATGATTCTATCAAAAGTGCAAAATTGGTTCAACACAAGGAAAATTATTAGCTTAATCTATCACTTCAATAGACAAAGCAGCAAAAATTAGGTTTTGTGGCTACACTGGAGCGATAAGAAACAGCTCTCTTTGGATTAGCTCATCCAAGTTCACATTTTACAGATGAGGGAAATCTGGCATGGAGGTGGGAAACAGCTCAAACATTCAGTAAGACAGAAGCAACTGTAAATTGGGTAGCTCAGATATTTCTAGTAGACAGCAGTGCTCCTCAGGAGACACACAAAGCTGTGTATTTGGTTAAAGTCCTTGTGCATTTCTGAAGAGCAAGAGTGGGTATACACATACCACACACACATGCACACACAGATAGAATGCATGTTCTGTTCAGTTCAGTCACTCAGTCAGGTCCTACTCTTTGTAACCCCATGGACTGCAGCATGCCAGGCCTCCTTGTCCATCACCAACTCCTATAGTTTATTCAAACTCATGTCCATTGAGTCAGTGATGCCATCCAACCATCTCGTCCTCTGTCATCCCCTTCTCCTCCTGCCTTCAGTCTTTCCCAGCATCAAGGTCTTTTCCAATGAGTCAGTTCTTCACATCAGGTGGCCAAAGTATTGGAGTTTCAGCTTCAACATCAGTCCTTCCAATAAACATTCAAGACTGATTTCTTTTAGGATGGACTGGTTGGATCTCCTTGCAGTCCAAGGGACTCTCAAGAGTCTTCTCCAACACCACAATTCAAAAGCATCAGTTCTTCGGTGCTCAGCTTTCTTTATAGTCCAACTCTCACATCCATACATGACTACTGGAAAAGCCATAGCTTTGACTAGACGGACCTTTGTTGGCAAAGTCTCTGCTTTTTAATATGCTGTCTAGGTTGGTCATAACTTTTCTTCCAAGGAGCAAGCATCTTTTAAATTCATGGCTGCAGTCACCATCTTCAGTGATTCTGCAGCCCCCAAAAAGAAACTGTCACTGATTCCACTGTTTCCCCATCTATTTTCCATGAAGTGATGGGACCAGATGCCATGATCTTAGTTTTCTGAATGTTGAGCTTGAAGCTGACTTTTTCACTCTCCTCTTTCACTTCCGTCAAGAGTCTTTTTAGTTCTTCTTCACTCTCTGCCATAAGGGTGGTGTCATCTGCATATCTGAGGTTATTGATATTTCTCCCAGCAATCTTGATTCCAGCTTGTGCTTCCTCCAGCCTAGTGTTTCTCATGATGTTCTCTGTATATAAGTTAAATAAGCAGGGTGCCAATACACAGCCTTGACCTACTCCTTTCTTGATTTGGAACCAGTCTGTTGTTCCATATCCAGTTCTACCTGTTGCTTCCTGACCTGCATACAGATTTCTCAAGAGGCAGGTCAGATGGTCTGGTATACCCATCTCTTGAAGAATTTTCCATAGTTTGTTCTGATCCACAGAGTCAAAGACTTTGGCATAGTCAATAAAGCAGAATTAGATGTTTTTTTGGAACTCTCTTGTTTTTTCAATGATCTATCGGATGTTGGCAATTTGATCTCTGGTTCCTCTGCCTTTTCTAAATCCAGCTTAAACATCTGGAAGTTCATGGTTCACATATTGTTGAAGCCTGGCTTGGAGACTTTTGAGCATTACTTTACTAGCATGTTAAATGAGTGCAATTCTGTGGTAGTTTGACCATTCTTTGGCATTGCCTTTCTTTGGGAGTGGAATGAAAAATTGACCTTTTCCAGTCCTGTGGCCTGGAACTGAGTTTTCCAAATTTGCTGGCATATTAAGTGCAGCACTTTCTTTTTTTAATTTTTTTTAAGTGCAGCACTTTCACAGCATCATCTTTTAGGATTTAAAAATACATGTAGAAGCAAGTTAATATCATTCTCAGTGGCAAAACCACAGAAAGGCATGCTCCTGAAATAATAGAACATTATAGTTTTTAATTGCATTAAAGATTCTCTGTACAGATGCCCAAAAAAGGGAATTCACATAGAAAAGGAAAAGAGAAAAATCACTTTCTAGGAATCCAAGGGAAATCACTTAAAAGCTAAGTAAGGTAAACAAAGTGGCAGAATGTCAAGCAGTCGTATAACAACTAATTTCTGAAACCTTGAGATAAATAGCCATAAACTATCATAAAAAGAAAGCTAAAAAACATTTTTTTAAAGAAAGATAACTTATAATAGTGATATACTGTATAAAATATTTTATTTATTAATTCAATAAATGTTTATTCATTGCCCACTACATGCTGAACAATGTTCTGGGCACTTGGTTTAGAGCGAAGAATGAATAGACAAAGATCTTGGCCTCAGAGAGCTTTTGTTCTAATGGAAGATACAGACAAGGCATAAGTAAACTGTATCACATCCTTGAATCTAGGGTTATAGGAACAACGGTGAGCAGTAGGAAAGGAGTCAGGACTATAGGGAGTAAGCATGGCATTATAGTTTTAAATAAGACCGTTTAAAATAAGGCCATTGAGAAGGTAACATCTGGCTCAAAACCTGAAGGATGTAAGTGAATTAGCCATACAAACGTGTGAGAGAAGAAGTGCTCAAGACAGAGGAATCAGCTAGTGCAAAGGCCACAAAGTAGGGGTCTCTCTGTTGTGTTAGAGAACAGCACAGCAAGGTGACCAACAAAGCTGCAGAATTAACACTAAAGTGAGCTGCTGCTGCTGCTGCTACGTCGCTTCAGTCCTGTCCGACTGTGCAACGCCATAGGCGGTAGCCCACCAGGCTCCCCGATCCCTGGGATTCTCCAGGCAAGAATACTGGAGTTAGTTGCCATTTCCTCCTCCAATGCATGAAAGTGAAAGTGAAAATCGCTCAGTCGTGTCCGACTTGTAGCAATCCCAAGGGCTGCAGTCTACCAGGCTCCTCTGTCCATGGGGTTTTCCAGGCAAGAGTACTGGAGTGGGGTGCCATTGAGAGTGGGGGATAATCACACACAGCATATGAGACCCTTGTCTACTACTCCAAGAACATGGACTTTTGCTCTGAGTGAAATTCAAAGTCATATAGGTATTTAGGATAAGAGTGTGACTTGAACTTTATGTAAGTCACTTGGGTGAAGTGTTGAAGCAATGCTCTACTTGATCACTGCTCTACCCTTCTCTCTGACTCTGGCTCAAACTTTCACCATCTCTCACTTCATTTATTGTGGATAACAGTGGTTTGGGCCAAGGTAAGGGCAGTGGAGGTGATAATAAGAGACTGAATTCTGGATATATTTTGAAGGTAGAGTCAACAAGACTTCCTGAGATGGAGTATGAGAAGAAAAGAACAGCACTAAGGATTTCAGCCTTGATAAACTGGAAGGAGAGTTAATAATTAACATAGTATGAGGCATGTGAGAATGGCTGAAAGAAAATGCTAAAATCCTTATCAGATGGTACCAGAATTAGGACTCTATCTTTGTCTTTTCTGTACTCCTAGAGTCTATAACCATGTCTGTCATACAACAGGCACTCAATAAATATCTGTTAAATGATGAATGAATAAATAATAACTACTGGACTCTCCCCTCTGAGCTATAGTTTAAATCAGTTCTCAAACTCTCGTGTGTAATGGAATCCCAGTTATAAAAGATATAGGGCCTCACCTCCAGACTTTTGGTCCAGTAGTTTTGGAATGGGACCTAAGAATTGGTATTCATCACACCTTCTCTGGGGGATGCAGCTGCCACTGGCTCAGGGACCATTCTTCAAGAATCACGAGTTTGATTGCTGTGCTGATGTGCTCTGACGGTGGGCGCATCCCTGCCAAGCCTGAGACAAGTGCCTGTCTACTACACCGTGCTCCCAGCCCCTACATCAGGTTCGGAGGGCCAAATGGCTTCAGCCACTCCTGACCACTCTGCGGGCCCTTATTCCTGCCCCTTAAGACGTACCCTTTTGGTTTTCAGTATAGCCATGTATTTTTTTTAAATTAATCTAAAAATGCTTTTATCTCTTATCTCTTTTTGATAAATCGTTTTTATCTCTTATCTCTTTTGGCAGCCAGCTTTGCCACTCAATCTCAGTTGCCTGTCACCTCCTGGGGCTGTTTCCTTCTTTAGGTTATGTCTCAACCCAAATGGGAAAATAACCCCCTTTTCTTGACATCCTGAAAGAACTGTAAATTCCCATGACAGTGGTGTGGAGTGGATGTTTACTGAGGATTCTGGCCTATAGCTCAGCAGACAACTTAAAATTTAACAGGAAAAAGTCACATCACTCTCCACAAATTTCATAAGCCATTCCTCAGAGACCAAATTGCTTCCCTCGCCTCTCCCTATTGGGGCTTCCCTGGTAGCTCAGCTGGTAAAGAATCTACCTACAATGCCAGAGACCTCACTTTGATTCCTAGGTCAGGAAGATCCTCTGGAGAAGGGATAGGCTACCCACTCCAGTATTCTTGGGCTTCCGTGGTGGCTTAGACGGTCTGCCTATAAGTCAGGAGACCAGGGTTCAATCCCTGGGTTGGGAAGATCCCCTGGAGGAGGGCATGGCAACCCACTCCATTTTTTTTGCTATGACTTTCATTCTTCCGTCTTTCTTACCCCACCCCCTTCAGAACCACCCCTCACATACCCACACCCACTGTCCCATAAACTACAAACTCCTACCCTCCCAGCTCTACAGAGCAATTCTCTACAGACCATGCCCTGGGGCTTTCCTTCCTAACAAAATGACTTTCCCATTTATGGTATTTCAGTACCCATCTTTAAAATCAAAACATTTCTCTCTTCCATAACACACATAATTAATTTTAATAAGTAAAAAGTCCATATTTCATTATGGTTTTAGTTCACATTTCCTTGTTCTTTTAGGTACTGAGGTCATTCTTAGTGGGGGGTTTTTGTTTGTTTCAATTTATGTGTATCTTCCAAGTAAACATTAACTTTTTATTCTTTCTGATGGCTTGCATTTTAATTTTGGCTATGCCTGTGTTTTAATTTTTATGTAGTCAATCTGCCAGTCTTTGTTCTTTGTGACTTCTTTAACCATGTGTAAACTTCCTTGCTTTACCCTGGAAATTTTTTTCTGAAAGTTTTATGGTTTTTGTTTTTATGTTTGTATTTAGTGTTTCTTTTGTATTTGACCATCTATTATAATTGGAATAATTCACCTGTGATATAAAATAGAGCCTAAACGAATTTTTTTCCCCATCTGCTAATCAACCTTTTTAAAGTCTCATCACCCAGCAGAACCTGTGACACATAATGAATTCTTACTAAATGTTTACAGACAATGAATGCACCTCTGTATGCTGCAGCAAATAACTCTCCTTCTTCCCTCACTGAACTCTGTTTTACTTGGGGACTTAATACACTTTGGGAAAAGCAAATTCCTCATGAAAATGTTAGTCCTTCCCAAGTTGTGAATCTACAGTTGGAGGTAGTCAGAAAAGATTTAAGCATTATTCACAGGGCAAGGTCCAAATGCCCTCCTGGGTCTCTGACAACAGAGGCATGAGAATTGGAAAGGGAGCGATAAAATAACCTCTAGGTATATGCAGCTGGTCTGGTTCTCCACCTGGAAAATCCAAGAGATAACAGAAAAACAATAGAAGAATAGAAGACAAACAATAGAAGAATGTAGTATAGTAGCACATTATAAAAGCCAACATTTGAAAATCAATAGCTTTCCCTAAATCTAATTATGAATAAATTGAATATCAATCAAAGTAACTCATTTTACAAAATAACTGGCTTGGTCTTGTCAAATTTATCATGATCCCAATAAAAGTATCATCAGGTGTTTTTTTTTCCCCTCGAACCTTGACAAGTTGATTACCTAGTTCACTTCAAAAATAAGCAGGCAAAAGTAACTTGGAAATCTCTGCAAAATAAGAGCAATTGGGGATTGGGTATAGCCCTATCAAGTATTAGACATATTTAAAAGGTTCTATAATTAAACTGTGGTATTGGCATATAAACAGGCCAATAGAAGATAATAGAAAATCTAGAAGTAGGCCCAATTTAAAGAAAATGTATTGTGTGATAAAACAAATCACAGAGAAAAGATTACCTGGGATAATGGATAGCTGAGGGAAAAGGTAAAAATTTGGTCCGTTCCTCACATTATATACCAGGATAAACTCTAATTGAATCAGAGTTGTAAGTGGAGAAAGAAAGAAAGAGAGGGAGGGAGGGAAGGGGGCGGGGAAGACTGAGAAAGAGAGTGAGAGATAAAGAAAGAAAGATAAGAAAAAAGACAACCATAGAAGAAGGCATGGATCAATTCTAAAACAGGAATGGGAAAAAATGTCAACCTGTGTTCAAAATCTAGAGGCCATAGAAAATGACTGATGTACTTGTCTTCATAAAATTTCAAAAAATGAAGTTTACACTGCAAAAATACATCAAAATATAGTAAATGACAAGGTGAAAAAACATGAACTTATAACAGGTTAATATTCCTGATATATAAAAAACTATAATAGAAATAAAAAGAGAAATGTCCTATGGAAAAATGAGCAAGACTGGCATTGAAAAAATGCTAATGGTTCCTAATCATATGATAGATGCTTAATAGAGTTTGAAATAAAGGAAACAAATGAAAAGGATATGAAATACCATTCTAAAAGTTTGCCTACTGATAAGATTTAGAAAACAGACATTGTCTTACATTGCTGGCAAGAATGTAAAATGATATCATCTCCATTGAAGGGAATTGGTTAATATTTATAAAAATCATATATGTGTTTATCCTTTGACATAAACATTCCAATTCTAGGATGCTAACTCAAAGACACATTGGAAAAAAACAGAAAAAAAAATATAGGTACAAGGCTACTTACTGCAATATGATTTATTTTACCTGATGATTAATTGAATAAGTTCTATTTACATAAATGAGACTCCAAAAAGAATGAATATACACGTATATCCCTAACAACATATATGTACATCCCTAAGATGTACGTACTTTTTGTCTTAGCCATTCTATTTCTAGGAATTTATTCTATGTGAATAATTAAAAATATACTAAAATTTGCCTACTTGGCTATTCATTCTAATATTAATCATACTGAACAAGTACTTGTCTCACCTCTATCTCAGGGCTATGAAAAGAGTGCAGTAAAATTAAAAGGTCAAAATAAAAAAAATTCTTTAAAGAAATAAACTAAATGTTCAGACCATGGGGTTGGTTAAGTGTGTGTACTGAACACAGAATAACTGGAGAGATCCCTCCTCTAAAAATTCTTCCCTAACATCCCACATTCGTACAGATCACTGTGAAGACTTCTCCACGTCACTCTCCACTTCAGGCCTCACTTTTGAAGAATTTGTGTATGCTTCTTCCCTCAGCTTTGGGTTCCTGGATCTAGGGAATCATGCATTGCTCATCTCTGTTTCTATTCCACCCGACTCTCACCTTTTCTCCTGAAGACTGACCTGTATCTTATATATATTAGGTCAAAAATTGCAAATAGGTTTTGTTTGCAGCATTAGCCCTAATCATTTAATAATAGCTTCCTGGAGCACCATGCTGAGAATGGTTCTGAGGCTGAGTGCAGGCTTAGTTAAATATACTGCTACAATCAATTCTATCTTCTGTACACATGGGAAAGAATAGAGCACATATACCATGCCTTGCATAGGAAACTACACACTGATCACAATGACATTGAGTAATAATTTGTCTAACAAATGCATTGATTCATCTTGTAATGCCTAGTATGTTTAAAAAACAGAGACACTCACATATAACCATGGTATGTAGCAGACTATGTTAAAGGATATTAGTAAAAATAAATAAATAAAACATACTGCAGTTTTAATTCCAGAGGAAAAGACATTACAGCTAGCTGGGGAGACTAGAGTCTTCATGGGAGGTGTAGACTGAGTCAAGCTGTGAAAGATGGACAAAATGCTAAAATCTGAACAAGAAGAACTAGCAAGAAGGGCAATCCAGTCAGGGGAACCAGTGTGAACAAGTACACAAGACAGAAAAGAATACGTCAGTTTGGTGGAGTGGCCATCCAGCATTCCCCTTGTTCCTAACTGAAACTCAAATTTCTTTCAGACAGTCACCTTTCTATCACACAGCTCCATGTGTCAGGAAGGCTGACGCCTCTCCCAGCTCTAAGATGGCCCTGACTGGTTGGAGGGTAATGCCACTCATGATTGTCAGCAATTAGTCTGAGAACAGCATGCATTCTGTTTCTGGCCAATGAGAGATGAGAGGGAGTTTTCTATCCCAAGGAAAAAACCACAGGAAAGATGGTGTTCCTCTCTCTTCAAGACGTCACCATGTGTAGGTATGATACTAGGAGCTGCTTGAGCCAATTGCTTCTGGTCTGAGGTTGAATCCATTATCAAGAATGGCAGAGCAGAGGGATGGGGTCCTTGACTGCATCGCTGAACTGCTAAATCAGTCATCCCTGTAGCCCACCCAATCTCTGGAATCCCTGCTATGTGAGAGAACACACTGCCTTCCTCTAGAAGTCAGGTCGGGTTTCTGATGGTGGCAGCTGAAAGGATTCTGAGCCCTTAGAAAATAGTGAGCTGTCCCAACTGGTTTGAGCAGCAGTTACCTGAAGGGAATGGGAGGGAGAGACAGCTGGGAAAGAAAGCTGGGAGCAGACCTCATAAGACCTTACGTGCCAGGCCAAAGACTTCATAAATGATGGGGAGCTGATGAAAGTTTGGTAAGTATAGGGGAGCAGACTCTCAGAACAGATGGGATAAATATTGGTGCAAATACGTGGTGCAGCTAGAGGAAAAAAAAAAACAATTTGATTCAGACTTTTCTCTCCTTAGTGAAATATGCATCTTCTGAGCAGCATCTTAACCAGACTGGGAACAATATGGAAAGGACGTGGGCGTGAGTGATGATCAAGTTCCCGGGCACTGGTCTCAGTGGTCACACTCATACACAAATGCTGCCCTTGGCTGCAGTCTCGCCAACATCATGTGTGAAACCAAACAGTTGGTTTCTCCGCTTTCCTTGGCAATGGCAAAGCCCCAGTTGGAGGCCCATGTTTGTGCTGAACTCCAGGCGGCACAATTCTGATTTATAACTTCTTAAATTATTATAAATGTGATTTCTTTTCATTGTAGGAAAATTGAAAAATACATACAACAAAAAGAAAATTAAGACACTTTTCAACCTATCTCCAAAAGATCAGTTACAGATAATATTTTGTTATAGCCCATCCAGACTTTGTGTCTCTATATGCATGTGCATTTAGTAAACAAAAAGTATATCATAATACATATATTGTTTCATCTTTTTTTTACTCAGCAATATATTGTGAATGACTTCACATGTCAATAAATATTTTTCTACAAGATTATTTTTAATGGCTCCATGAATGTTGTTCTAAGGAAATATCATGGTTTATTTGATCAGTGCCCATTGTTGGATGTGTATATTATCTCCAATATTTGTTATTATGTACACAGATGCCGTTGCAATGAACTCTATTATACATGTACACAATTCACATACATTGTTCGGTTATCTTAGGATATAATACTGGAAGTAAAATTGCTAAACAAATGTAGAATAATGTTAAAAAGTAAAAATATCATTTTGAATTTTTCAACAAAGTATATAGATAAGTGAAAGTGTCCCCTTCATATGAGTCCTCCATTCTACATTTTTTCCCAAGCTTTTAGAATATCTTTAATATCTATTTAGACATATATCTAGATAAACAAGTATCTATCTGTATAATTTATATATTTATATAACTTATCTACTTATATAATTCAATAGATATATATATATACACACCAATATACATATATATATATGTGTATATATACATATTTAGATGAGGTGGTGGCTTCCCTGGTGGCTCAGATGGTAAAGAAATCTCCTTGCAAGGTGGGAGACCTAGGTTTGATCCCTGGGTTGGGAAGATCTCCTGGAGAAGGAAATGGCTACACACTCCAGTATTCTTGCCTGGAGAATCCCATGGACAAAGGAGCCTGGTGGGCTACAGTACATAGGTTCACAAAGAGTCAGACATGACTGAGCAATTAACATTTTCACTTTCACAAATATACAGATATATATATATATACATATATACATACAGACTTTGCTTTCCACAAGAACAATAAATCTGTTGTGCTGGTATGACAATTTCTGAGTACAGCATGTCACATTGTCCCAATAACAATATCACCTTTCTCTTGAAATTGGATGAGATTATGCTTCCCTGGTGGCTCAGAGGTTAAAGCATCTGCCTGCGATGCGGGAGACCTGGGTTCAATCCCTAGGTCGGGAAGATCCCCTGGAGAAGGAAATGGCAACCCACTCCAGTATTCTTGCCTGGAGAATCCCATGGACAGAGGAGCCTGGCAGGCTACAGTTCATGGGGTCGCAAAGAGTCGGACACGACTGAGCAACTTAACTTCTGTTTTTTTATGCTTTCAAAACAGGGCAAGGGACCCAACTGCTGCCAATTGGCATAGCACTGGGATACAAAAGGTAATTAAGATTACTGCCAAAGTCAGGTGACTTCAAACTCTTATTTCACTGCAATTCAATCGTGAATCACACTTTAAAATCTTTCAGACTCCTTGTTCTTTTCATCTAAGAATGACTGGGGTACCACCTCCTCCTTTCTCCTTGTGGCCATGGCACACGTAATGTCACATAGTATCCGAAGATTTGACTGTATCATTGACTTTCTCAGTGCAGCCATTTAACCTCTCTTACTTGATTATGCAACCTGTGAAATGGGATGGCAAGGTGTGATATAGTGTGACTGAAATGGACACACAGCATTCTAAGAGGTAAGATCAGAGTAGCAAAGTAAAACCAAAGGCATTTTCTGGAGTCAGGATGGACAATGCCAAGGGTGGAGCCCCCAAGCACAACAGTTAACGTCAGTGCAGTGATGAGGCAGGGAATGGATGCTGGAGGATCTGCACAGCGAACTGATTCATCCCACTGGGCTGTGATTCCCTGGCATGAGGCGTCTTTGTGGAGCCAAGCACATACCTCCCTGACTATTCTGTGAACTGTCTTAAAGATACCACCTGCTAAGGGTAGAACCAACCATCTGTGAGCCAAAACATGACATCACAATCATTTTGCACAATGATTGAGACCTAGAAATTAAGTCAGATTCACTATATTTAACCATTCTTACTGAACACTGATCATATTGAAGTCCTGAGCCAGGCTCTGAGGATTCAGAGGTGAATAAGGCATAGTCCCTGTCTTAGTGGGACTGAGACACACGTGGGACTGAGAATACATATACACAAGACTATTTCAGTAAACTATGCTGGTCACAAAGACAGGGACCAGAGAAACTGTTCTGGAATACTTCTGAGTTGCACAAGGAACATTACGTGGAGGGAGTGACATTCGGGCAAAGAACTCCAGATATGCAGAAGGGGATCAGTGGAGATAGAGCGGCATGAGAGCATTCAGACAGAAGCAGCAGCTCGTGCAAAAGTGAGAGTTTAATAGGCTAGGTCAGGAACTGCTTGGAATTTGTAGTGACCAAAGCACAGAAGGCAGGGGAGGTGATGAGAGCTAAAGCCGGGGAGGTAATCAAGGGCCACGTAGGTTCCCCATATACCATGCTAAAGATAATGAGAGCCATTGAAATAGTTAAGCAGGCAGGGAGACCTCCACCTCTGAAAACTGATG
Organism: Antilocapra americana; assembly: GCA_007570785.1. Lineage (NCBI taxonomy): Eukaryota > Metazoa > Chordata > Mammalia > Artiodactyla > Antilocapridae > Antilocapra > Antilocapra americana. The sequence goes on along the minus strand of ML661897.1, from coordinate 34,093,684 downwards.
TCAAAATAAATAATTTTCTTTTTAAAATTCTGCTCTGTTCTTCATTTGTTAACATTTATGGAGTGTCTAGTAAGTGTCAGACCTTGTATGAGGCACCAGAGGTAGAAAGAATAGGACATTTGCCCTGTTAGAAAGTGGTTGATTGCCTGGGGCAGTTGTGTGCTTGGGCGATGGGTTTGTTCAAGGGTGTGTGTCATTAGAACTTAAGCACACTGAATTCTCTATGAAATGCACCACAAAACCTTCTGCTTAGCTTCAGCTTCCTCAAGAAGGCAGCCCTCCCATCCCCCTTAATCCAATTAAACGAGCTCTCCGTCGCTGTGAATGCCAGCCTGGCCATGCAGAAAGCTCCTGGCCATGGAGGATGTCCCGTCCCTAGAGCTTGGCCTGTGCTGTTTGTTGGGCCCTTGCTCCTCCCTTGAGCTGTTTCCATGGGCTGCTGGCCATACTTTGAAAAAATGCACAGGTTGCCAAACTGTCAGCAAAAGCTTTAATGAATGGTTCTAATTACATTCAAGTAGCAGAGCCCACTGCCATTTTAATCAAATCTGGGCCTGGCAAGCTCTTTGGCGGGAATACAAGAGAAAGCCTCATGAAAATTCTGCCAAAACACTAATCACCTTTTATCCGAAATTTGCCTGATGGAGGCCTGGATGTAAAACGCTTAGGGGGAAAGAAAGAAAAAAAACCTAACAATAACAACGTTTGGATATTTTAAGGAGTTTATTTTGGGGCTTGCCACAGATTATTCCACGTGAGGAGGGGAGAAAATTCCAAGTCAGGAGTTGCCAGGTGACTTCACTTCAGGAACAAATCCTCACGGAGGCCGAGGAGAAGAGCCCTTCCAGGGCCCAAGACAGGAATGCTTGGCCAGGTCCAAGTGTAGCTTACACGCTAACAGAGGCATGACCACGTGGTCTTGTTCGAGACCTCGTCAGAATCCAGCTTTGGGAGGCAAAAGACCTCCAGCCCTGCTCCGTGTCCTGGTGTCACCTTGAACCTATACTCTGTCACTAACTGGAATTCTTCCAACCTGACACGGGGTGGTAGTAAATAACTTTTTTTTTTTTTTGTAAGGGTGGCTTTCATATTAATTACTTCATTTCTCAAAAGCTGAAGGGTGAGGGCTTCCTCTACTGAACTATTCAAGGCGAGGATGCAGAGGCAATAGGGGAACTAAAACCCAGACAACTCTGTTCTAGCCAGAGCGAAACAGAAAGGAAAGGCTTGAGACAAACCAGGTTCCTCTCCCCTGGGGCAGAACAAGAGGAGAAGGATTCAAATTGCAGCAGGAGGGAATTCATTTACAAATAAAACAGAAACTTCCTGACAATGAGGATAGACAGTGAATAGGGAACCGAGATAAGGGGTAAAATCTCCTTTACTCACTGACTCTGCCTTTGGACTGACTGCCTTTGGGATACGCTGAGGGTGTTTCTACACACTGTCCATCTCTAAAAGCTGGTGCCCTCAGGGAACAAAATGAAGGTGTCTAACATTTAATTCTTATATCTTAAATATCTCAGCCAGTTGTTACCCTTAGCTTGTTAGTTAGATTCAATTTTCCACATATTTTGTATCTTTACTTTCAGTATGAGGCTTCCAAGAACTCTGGGATATGAGAGAGTCTGGGGTGCCTCAAAGTGTTTCATGCATGAATTTGGAAGCTGTTTTTATGTCTAATCCCTGCTTGCTAAATCACTTAAGTTGTGTCAGACTCTTTGCGACCCTACGGATTGTAGCCTGCCAGGCTCCTCTCCTCCGTCCACGGGATTCTCCAGGCAAGAATACTGCAGTGGGTTGCCATACCCTCCTCCCTGGGAACTTTCTGACCCAGGGATCGAACCGTTGTCTCTTATGTCTCCTGCATTAGCAGACGAGATTTTTACCGCTAGTGCCACCTGGGAAGCCTGATTTCTGTCACTCATAAAATGTGGATTAAAATACTTGCTCTGCCTATTCTATAGAACACTTGCAAGGATTAAATAAGATCCTTGCAAGTATATAAAATATTCTATATATTTTATATATAGTGTATATGAAATGAACTTTAAACATGACAGCACTTTACAAATATTTGCACATTTCTTTATTTTTATATGAATGCAGCTATAAAAGAGCAAAGTTCTGAAGCTGAGTCTTGAATATCACAGTTCACTGACCAGGCGGACTTGCATCTTTGTTTCCCCATCTGTAAAATGGGTGTAGTACTGCCTCATAGTGTTGTTGAGAGAACTTGATAATATATAATGAAAGTGAAAGCACTATGAAAAATGAGATAACAGAAAGATATGATTACACTAAAACGTGTTTACTGTGGGACCTCAATTATACTGGGTGGATCCTGGAGATGTGCCAGGAACAGAAAATTAGTCAAAGCCTGTCGTTGAATTTGGGGAGAACAAACATTTCAACAGACCCGGGGGTCCAACAAAATGAATGTCTATCCAAGCAATAGTTTCTGCGACTCCACTGAGGTGGTGGCGTCCAGCTCATGCTCCCACAGAACTAGAAGACCAGGTTGAGTGTTCATGGCTCCAGGATTAATCTTCCATAAGATAAAACTCCAACCCCAAAATGCAACTCCTCCAGAGCTCAGGTGAAGACATTTGGTAGGTAAGTTGTCAATGGGTTGACAACATTTCTTATATCCCTTATCTGAGCAATAGCTAAAATCATGGAATAAACCTTCCTTTTATCTTTGAAAAACTTGGACTTAAAAGAAAATGTTCATGAGACAGAAGTAGGGTCACATAACCAAAGCTGAATACAAAAGTGTGGTGAGGGAGAACACTTAAGAACAGTGTCCATAGGCCTGAGCCCAGGAGGTATAGAGTGTTCTCCAAGAAGGACCTGTAAGGAAGCATAGGACGATAGATGGGAAGATGGACTTGTAAGAACACAGGAATGCTGAGACCAAATAAGGTGAGAGATAAAATTTTTTTTTTTTTAGCTTTCAACTAATAGTGCTCTACTTTTTTTTTTTTTTTTAATTTTCTTTACTTTATTGTGTTGGTTTTGCCATACATTGACATGAAACCGCCATGGGTATACATAAGCTTCCCCTCCAGAACCCCCTTCCCTCCTCCCTCCTGATTCCCTCCCCATGGGTCATCTCGGTGCACCAGCCCCGAGCATCAACCCTGGGCTGGCGATTGATTTCACATATGATAATTAACATGTTTCAATGCCATTCTCCCATATCATCCCACCCCTGCCCTCATCCACAGAGTCCACAAGTCTGTTCTATACATCTGCGTCTTTTTTGCTGTCTCGCATGCTAGGTTCTCGTTACCATCTTTCTAAATTCCATATATATGCGTTAGTATACTGTATTGTTGTTTTTCCTTCTGGCTTACTTCACTCTGGATAATAGGCTCCAGGTCCGTCCACCTGAGTAGAACTGATTCAAATGAATTTTTTTTTAATGCTGAGTAATATTCCATTGTGTGTATGTACCACAGCTTTCTTATCCATTCGTCAGTTGATGGGCATCTAGGTTGCTTCCATGTCCTGGCTATTGTAAACAATGCAGCAATGAACACTGGGGTACATGTGTCTCTTTCAATTCTGGTTTCCTCGGTGTGTATGCCCAGCAGTGGGATTGCTGGGTCATATGGCAGTTCTATTTTCAGTGTTTTAAGGAATCTCCACACTGTTTTCCATAGTGGCTGTACTAGTTTGCATTCCCACCAACAGTGTAAGAGGGTTCCCTTTTCAATTTAAAAGGGAAGGAGAGAGAAAAAAGGTTTCAACAAACTCAGAGAAAAAGGGAAAAAAGAGGTACAATCCAACAATGAGAGCAGCATTTCCCAACATGAGTTCCTGAACATTAATTTTGTAGAATGATATTATTAATAAAGGATATAAAAAAGAAAAGAAGAACTCTAGTCAAATAAGTTTCAGAATTGCTGGGTTGTGTAATCAATTAATGAAGTTTCTTTATCGAGGGACTTCCCAGAGAATTTAATGCTAATGTGCACTGAACGTCTCTAAGAAGATATAGCGAGTATATTTCCCAAACTTATTTGACTGCAGTACTTTTACTTTTTTCCTATAAAGCATCTTGCAGAAATAGAACCCCATACAACAGTTTGGCTTAAGAAATGTTGGTTTAGAAGATCCAAAAGAGAATATGATTGCACACCAAAGGAGCCTTTGGAATATTAGAGATTTTGTCATTCTATTAATTCATTTATGTATTAATTCCAGAACTATTTCTCATCATGTACTCTGCACTAGGCCCTATCCCAGGCCCTGGGAACACAGTGGTAAACAAGGCAGATGAGGTCTTGGCTTCCATGGAAGGTCTATTACTGAGGATGGAAAGGAGAGTTAAAAACATAAACAAGTAAATATATGAACAAGACTGTGGTAAACTGGATAGTGGACCCTGAGGAAATCCACATCTTAACCCCTGGAACCTGTAAATGTTACCTTATACGGCAAAAGAGGGGTTCGGGAATGACAGACAGGAGACACTGATGTGACGATAGAAGCAGGGGGAGAAAAGACTATGAGATGTAGCGACCCAAACCAAGGATGAAAGCAGCCCCTGGAAAAGGCAAGGAATGGGTTCTCTGCCAGAGCCTCTACAATGAACCAGCCCTGCCAACATTCCATAGACTCATTAAGACTTCTGACCTCCAAAACTGTAAGAGAACAAATGTACCCACAGCCCTCAACTTACAATGTTTCTATTAACAATTTTTTAATTTTCTGATGGCACAAAAGTGATTTCAAGTCAGTAGAAACTGTACTTTTTATCTTGAATTTTGATCTTTTCCCTAGCTAGCAATATGGGGTATGATATTGTCTCATGATTCTGGGCAGTGGCAGCCTCACCTCCCAGCCAGCCACGCGATCGTGAGGGTAAACAACTGATACACTACTTATAACCATCCTGTACCCAGACAAGAATTCTGCTTTCCACTTTCAGTACCATATTTCATATATTCCATAAGATACTGACCACTTTTTAAAAAAATATATAATAGGCTTTGTGTTAGCTGATTTTGCCCAGTCATAGGATAACTGTAAGTGTTCTGAGCATGTTTAAGGTAAGCTAGGTTAAGCAATGATGTTCTGTAGGTTAGATGTATTAAATGTCTTTTGACTTAGGGTATTTTCAACTTAATGATGGATTTATCTGGACATAACCTCACTGGAAGTTGAGAAAGATCTATATGTTGTTTAAAACCATTAAGTTTGTAGTAATTTGTTATGGTAGCAACAGGAAGTTAATACGAAGATCATATTAGTTGATGGTAAGTTCAGTGAAGAAAATACAAGGTGTCCTGACAGTGTGACGAGCTGGGGGTGAGGACAGGTTACTGTTTCCAACTGAAGGGTCAGGGAAGGCTGCTCTGAAGGGTGTCAGCTGACAGTGTGCACAAGATAGCACAGCTCAGCTTCTCTGATGCCTTGTGCCCTCCAGAGATCAAAGGGGAGCTCACTGGCATTTGACAGTTTGACATCGTTGGTCCAAAGAATAAACACTCACTCGGGTCACCTTAAAGAATGAACTATTTATTGAAAGGATAAATGTAGAAGCAAAGAAACCAAGCTTATCACCCTTGACCAAGTCTAAAGGTAATGGAGGGAAAGCCTCCCAGCCAGATTTCCAGACAGAAGAGGAACTCCATTATAGAGAGGCGATGAGAATTGTTCAGAAATGGACAGTTAGTTGCTCAGGATCCAGAGCAGGACCAACATAGTCACCAGTGGAATGGAGGATCCTTAGCTCAAGCCTTCACAGTTAACTGAGCTTTGTCTCTGCCTCCAATTTTCTCCATGTGTCTTTTTGCCTTGGCTTCAAATACCAATGGTTACTATCTAACATCTTTCATTAAACTCCCCAAGAGAGAAAATCTTATTGGTCTAGTTCTTCACAGTCCTCCCTCTTTTTCCACTGTACAGCCTAAAGATTGGCTGCCTGTCTACAAGTCAAGTGCTCATCCCTGATGCAATCAGCATGGCTGGAGTAGCTGGGTTACTTGGCCACTGAAGCAGGAGGAAATGCCCAGGATTGCAGCAGAGAGAAGTGGGGGTCAGGCCTACCTGTTTCCTCCTGAAGAGCTCTGGGTGGAGCTGGAACTTAGCACAAAAACTCATCTCAGTAAATCCAAATTCCTGGAGAGGAAAGCTGTTTGCCTGATATCTTTCCTCAACAGTGTCTTAGTGCTATTCTTAAACAGAAATCTATATAAAAATAATGGTACTAAAATGTGTACAAGTCTCTTTATCATTTGAGTAATTCAAGGGGCCACTCTCTTAAGATGATGCAAAAGGATTTCTTCACCTTAGTGTCTGACCCGAAAGGTTTTCTTAGAAGCCACCTGCATCTCCTGAGCTCCCAGATACATGGAAGGCTATAACCTGAGTGTGCAGAAAGTAGAGGCAAGGGTAGCTGGTCCAGATGACTCTAGGTTGTGACCCTGGCTGAAAGGAACAGAGAGCAAGAAGGAACCAGAGGTCAAGAAAAAATTATAGAGTCCAGTTCCTCTTTCTTCACCAAATTCCAGACATGAACTCAGGTGGATGTGTCATGGGATCAGGGAGACCAGGCAGATGCTCTTTTCCACTCTCATTCCCTCAGAAGATGGAGCCCATGCAGTCACTGTGGGGATAGGAGGGAAGTTCCCAGGGGTTCCTGAATACCATCAAAGATGAAAAGGTAGAAGGACTCAATCATTTTAGGGACTCCAAGTATGAGGCTCCTTTTACAGTTTATCTCTTTTAATGTTTACAATAGACTGGAGTAGTAGGGAGATCTTTATTAGCCCATTTCACTGATGTGGAAACAGGGTTGTAGAGGTGAATATGCATGATGTTCGGAGACCTCCAACCTCTCTGTGAAGCATCATTCCCACCTGGGCACCTCTCAGAGGATTAGGATTCCAATCCCCTCCTCCTTTCTGCCAGCTCCCTTTTCTCCCACCATCCACACAGCTTTCCTTGAGTAGATCTTCTAGATCTAATATTCACCACTACACAGCAGAGAACAAGAGAAAACAATATCCTAGAATACTGACAAGATCTGGCTTGGGAAGGCAAAGGAAGAGGGAGCCCAGGCTCTGTCACTTACAAGCAAAGAGCCCTCATGAAAGCTGCTTCACCTTCAAACATCTATACCCTTGACTGCAAAATATTTCCATCCACCCTGTCATGTTACAGAGCTAAGGTAAGGAGTAGTACCAAGACAGTTTGTGAACGTGCATCACAAACAATAAAGATTTACTGTAGCCAGAAAGAAGGTTGCTTGACCAGACTAGAGTATCTCCCCAGGAAGCTGGATTCTGTCATCTTCTCATTCACTGTCCCAGGAGACACCTTGCTTTTTCACTTCCAATTCCAGCTGTAATCAGCACTACTGGACGGTAGGGGCCTTTGTCTGAGCTTCTTTATATCCTCATCAGCTCAGTGACTTAATTGAATGAATGTGCAGTGTTTTATAGTTTATACATATTTTTATGTAAACCATATCACTTATTTCTCACAGAAAAACCCCATGTTGATCATAACCCTTTCTACCGAGCACTAACGATGGGCTACGCACTGCCATTGCAAGTTTTTGTGCACTGTCATTTACTCATCACAACAACTCTATGAGGCAAATGTATTACGATTATCTCTTTATTCTAGATGGGAAAGTTGGAGCACAGAGAGGCTGGGGAAATTGCTGAAGGTCACACAGTAAGGGACAGAACTGGGATATACTCCTCCCAGGGTGGCTGGACTCCAGAGACCATGCCCTTTATAACATGTTAAACTTGTTAACATGTTGCAACATGCTAAATTTGTAGAATATATTTCATCCTCTATTTACATATGCCATGTCATTCAACTATCACAACAGTCCTACAAAGCAGATAATCGCACTAGACTGGAAAGGTGCAGTAAAGTGATTTTTATGAATCCTCATAGTAGCAGAGCCGGACTCATATCAGGTCTTCTAACTTCAGTCTGGTTCTCTTCCCTCTCTCATAATAAAGGTAAAAACAAGTTCTTTTCAAGGTGCTCTGGAGATAATTGAGATAACAAAGGGCAAGTGGTTTGATTTTCTTTGGAAAGAAGGTTCTTGAGAAACTTAACATTTGATTATTGTTCCTGCATTTTCAGTGAGGAGCAGCAGTGTGGGGGTGATGCCAAATATCAATCAGGCAGCGAACAAATCAGTCATCTTCTGGGTAAGTGTGCACATCAAATTAGCATTTTAGGAATGAGGCAGAGAAGGAGATTTCTAATAAATCTCTCTCCAAAACATATACCAGCTCTCAGAGACATTTCTAATTTCTAACATTCATAGGATTTTCACAAGAAAGTTAGTAATCCTAAAACTCTCTTAGGCAAATGGAATTTCTCTTAGAAATTATAACAATGATAATTCTGAAGAAAGCAGTAAATTTTACTTCCTTGTTTTCCAATTTCACATACCCCACAGTGGTCATATGTGGGATGCTGTTGATTTCTAAAGAAAAGGCTTGTTTTAACCAGTGGAATTTTACAAGGGTGGAAACTTACAAAAGATGATTACTCAGTGAAAACAATAAGCCATCACTCACCATAGATATAAGAAAGCAAGATATGACCTTTCACCTTGAGTAGTTTAAAATGACCTAGCAACAAGAAAAGACATGTGGTAGTAATAGAAGCCTTTTTTTTCTTGTCAATTCAACTTTTATTTTTCTGCTGAAATTAGGGTAAAATTTTAAAATTATTTTTATAGTGCTTGATATCTTCCATTAATTTTCTCCAGCTTTATTGAGATATAATTGACATATAGTATTATATAGGTTTAAGGTGCTGAATGTGATGGTTGGACTCACATATATATTGAGAAATGATGACCATAATAAGGATAGTTAACACATCCTTCACCTCACATAATACAATTTTTATATGTGTAGGGAGAACATTTACATGTATAACAGTATTATTAACTATATTCACCCTGCTGAATATTAGATCTCAAGAACTTATTCATCTTATAAGTGGAAGTCTGTACCCTTTGACTTACCTCTCCTGTTTCCCTCTACCTTCCAGCTAACCACCATTCTACTCTGTTTCTATGGTTTGTTTGTTTTTAGATTCCACATATAAGTGAAATCATGTAGTATTTGTTTTCTCTGACTTATTCCACTTAGCATAATGTTGACCGTTTTGGAGTATGCAGCTCTGACGCTTACTAACTCTGTAATCTTAACCAAGGCCATTTCTTTAACCCTTAAGCTTCAGTTACCTTATCTGCAAAATAGGGACAGTAATAATACCAATGGGATCATAGTAATCAGTATACATCAGATACTGGTAGAAAGCTGGAGATGCCATATATAAGAAGATAGTCAAGGCCCTTAATCCTATGGAGCTTAAGCTATAGAAGTACTCAATAAATTGCTTTCAATTATAATTTTTTTAGAATTATAAGATTGAGATTATTATCATTACTATTATTTACACTTTTTGTTGATTGGAATTTGGTCCTATTTTTCCATACCATTTTTTCCTTAAAAAAAGATTTTATTTCAATAGAAATCATTTTCTTGCTTAGATAGTAAATTTTTTTAAACTGTTGTTAAAAGTGATGGTATAAGTAGCCTTATAGATCAAACAAACAAAAAAAAAGGTGAAATTTTCTATATAGGCCAGGCCTGGAAATTTCCTGAGGTCAAAGAATCCTGGAGGAGTATAAGGCTCTTCTTAGAACAATCTCTGAAGAAAGCATGCTTATTATTCAGTGCACAGGGAAGGCCTTGAGTAGAAAGGATGCTGGAAGCACAAGGGGCCCTATGACTTCAGCCTCTGGAGAGACCTGGGTGGGTACACTTAGGAAGGGCCAGGTCTAGAGGTGCCCTCAGACATATGTAGTTGAGGAGACCCACCAGGAAAACGACATGTACGTGTGCTTGCAGTGGCCCTCTCCAGTTCTCTGCTCTGAGAGGGAACCTCAAAGAAGTAGACCGAGGGTAGACTGTATAGCTTGGCACAGACCCACCCACCTCACAGGTTCTTTCTGAGCCCAGGCAGACTTCTCTGCTTCTGAAGCGTCCGGACAGTTTCATCTGGATGCTCCTACATGGCTCCAGAACCTTCTTCCCTAAGTGTGCACATCACCTCAGCCCAATCTTCACTGCTAGAGTCAAAGCTTTGAAACAGAGGACACGAGGATAAAGATTTGACTCCCAATTCACCTCTGCATTTATTAACAGATATTCCTAATTAATCTTTTTGATAAATGAGTAAACATTCTCACAGTTCTTAAAGTTTCTTAAAATGGATAAACATTCTTAGAACTTCAGAACAATAAAATTTTAGAGTTTTAGGGATATTGGAGCCAATTAATCCAACCTTCTTTGTTCAGAACTGAGGGAAACAGGGTTTGGAAAAGGGAAGGGACACTTCTGAGGACCTATGGCTAATATCTGGTAAATCTGGGACCATGACCAGGTCCTCTGACTCCCAATCTAGTGCTCCTCCACCTCTTGATCAATTTACAACCTGAAGCAGGAAATTTGACTATCCTTCTAATCTCCTCCCAACTTGTGCAGCTACAAAAATAGATACAATCTGGAAGCCCAGCCATGCCAAATATTGTGGCAGACTTCCCAGCCTCACTCTCCTCCTCCCCCAGCTGATGAGAAGTGGAAGCTCCATAACACTCTTGCTAGAAAAGTGAAAATTATTTCTCTTTTATTCCTTCTTAAATCTAAATTCCATTGCCCAACCAAGTTCAAAGGCCACTTAGGATCCACTATTTAGAGAGGAGGGACCAGAGAGATCATCAGATAAACACAGTCCCCTGTTTTAGATTCTATAAATTTAAAATACAGGAAACAATTGTGAACATTTACATTTCAAAAAGACCCAGACTAATAATGAAGAAAACATGAGGTGTTCAAGGGAAACCTATGTGGCTACACGAGGTCTTTCTCCAAAGATGAAAGGCTAAAAAGAAGTTGAACTTATTAAAAGATTAATTTCAAATGGTGGCTGGATCCTAAGATAGAAGCAACCTGGATACAAAAGACAAGAGCATTTGAACATAATGTAAGCTGAACCTGAGGAATTGCTTTCCTTCATGCTGACACTTGGCAACATAATGGAAAACAGTAGATGGGAGATACATGTACAAAGACACTCACTGCAGCATTATTTGTAAGAGAAAGAAATTGGAAATAATCTAAATCTTCTTCCACAGGAAACTGGTTGGATTAAATTATGGTGCATCCATACTGAGGAATATCATGCAGCTGTTTAAAAACAGAAGATTAAGCTACACATTCTATCATAACATAGAATGGTGTCCAATGTACATTAAAATACTACATAGCAAAAGAATATAATAAGTCATGGTATTATATAGTATGAGCCCATTTGATTTAACAGGAAATGTATATATTTGTATATGTGCAGAAAATTTCTAGAAGAATATGCAAGAAAATTATTTGCTGGGAAACACTAGTAGGAAGAGAAGGAGAATGAGAGGCTTTTATTTATCATCCTTCATCCTTTGGATATGAAAGTTTTACCATGACAATAGATTCCTGCTAGTTATCTTTTCTATAAACCACAAAAATCTAGTATTTTTTAAAAACCACAAAAAATCATCTGGAATTGATTTTTTCTCATTAGTTTTAATTTCTTAATATCTCTCCCACAACATAAAAATTAATGAATATAAGAGAAATATCTAAGAGCTCTTCACCAATACCTCTTTTTCTTCCTTCCTGAAGACTTCAGCCCTTGGACAAAATCTATCCTCCTCATCCTTGCCATCTCATCCTGTGTAACTCTGAAAGCTAACACCGTGTTAAAGTCCTCAATCACCAGCCTTGTTGTGATACCTAGAGCTAGAATGTGGGACTTCCTTTCTCTGGTCAGGGCCCAGAAAGCTATGATCACAAAGAATCGGCACAGGTGCTCTAGCAGGTCATCGTTATTCTCTTTTTTGGTGAAAATACAGATCAGGGAGTTTGTTTAGTGGCCACCAGTGAGCTGCAGCAAGGCATTTGCCCAACTATCTGCAACGTACTTTTGGACCACTCTGAACAGAGTGGATTGAAGGGGACAGGACTACAGATTTAACAAAATGTCCAAAACACGTAGGTTACTAACGATAGCAACCTGTATGGAAGCACCTAAATGTCTACAAAAGAGCCTATATTTGAACCTTTTCTTTCTTTTGTTGGCAAGGAAAAGTATTTTATTTATTTTTTTGGCCACATCAGCGGCACGTGGGATCTTAGTTCCCCGACTAGGGATCGAACCTGTGCCCCTTGCATTGGAAGTGCAGAGTGTTAACCACTGGATTTCCAGGGAAGCCTTGAGGAGGGATTTTTTTTTTTCTTAATTTGTTAAAAAATAATTTGGGAGGGAGGTCATGCTTTTCTTGCTTAACCTGTTTATCAATGATTCAGAAGACTAGAAAGGCATGTTTTCAATATATCCTAGTTTTTCATGTATCACACTAATTCTTCTTTCACTCCCATTTTGTGAAAGTATTCTAACTTCTGAGATGGAAAAGGTATGAATTGGATAGTTTCTTTCCTATGTTAACAACTTGCCTGCCTCCATATCTACATACTGTGAGATTCTATTTATTCTGTAAATATTCTGGAAAAGCTATAACTATAGAGATAGAGAATAAAGGTTAAGGTCATGGTGGATACTATGCATTTTAAAACCCTTAGAACTATATGCAATAAAAGTAAAATTTTTACCATCTGAAAATTTTAAAATAAATTTTAAAAACTTTGCTTTTTCATTTTGAGATACCAGTGCCCATAGTAATACTAGTAAATAATGATAATAATAATAGTACATATAAAAATGAATGCTAGCTCCTCACTTCAACAGCATGTCATTGAAAGGTAAAATTCCTGGGGGTTCTTCAGTGTTGGAGTTGAAATATCTGATTGGAAATATGCATCATGTCATCTTCTGCTCCCTACTTCCCAGTTTCATTTCAAACATTGTTTTTTCCTCTCTCTTCACAGTCCCAGTCCTAAAAATACCAGGTTGTTTCTTGCTTCTGCGCCTTTCACAAACTCTTAACTGATAATGCCTTTGCTCTGCCATCTTCCTTCATCAACCTTGAAAACCCATCAGCCCTCAAAACCCAGCTCAGCCATCAGCTTCTTAGGAGAGTCTTTCCTAATTCCTGATACAAATCATGCTTATTTATCTATGACCATCCCCATGATGCTGGTCTATAAATGTGTATCAATGTACCACTCACCCTCTCAGCACCCCATTAAACTGAGCTCCTGAAGGGTAGATTTCACGTGTTATTTCCTTCTGAATCCCTGGAACCCAGCACAGTGCTGGGAACATAATCCAGCACTCAAAAAATATTTGAAGATAATTAAATAATTTTAAACAACTCATTTTTTTCTGACTACGCAAACTAAATTACTAATTATGTCTTTGAAGAAGAGGGCATTTCTCCAACAAAAAAAAAAAAGAAAGAAAGAAAAATTCCCTAACAATATAATCATTTTCCCTTTTCCAACATTTTGTTACTACTTGGGAACAATCTCATGTATTAAGAGGATACAGTCAGCAGTAATCCATTTTATAGCATGTTTTGCAGTATACAGTCCCATATTTCATTTAATCAATTTCCTTATCATTTGCAAGTACTGGTGTAAATAAGCTTGCTGCACCTTTATGCAGTAATTCCTAATTACAGCAGTCCCTTTTACTTAAGAGGACAAATGCTTTTGACTTCAGCTGGGGCTTATCCCGCACCAGAAAGCAAAGGGAGAGATATGGGTAGACCACACAGACTCTTGAAGGCACTGGGGTACATTCATTTTTCTAAGAATCTCAGATTAGTGTTTATGGTAAAACCCATGTGCCCTGCTCAAATACTAATGGATCTGGAGGGACTAGAGGGAAGGATTTCCCATCCCTGTATTCTGTATTCATCAGGCTGATCTCATTCCCTGGCTCTGGTAACAGGATAGGTCAAAGACATCTGGCTGTTCCAGGCTGGGATTCTGGCTACGGCTGGGATGAACCTTTGCCTCCAATGAGACTGCAGCAGGCTGGGTCTGCAAGGAGAGCTGCCAACCTTGCTGTCACACTTGCCCGAGTCAAGGCTAGACAAGAGTCTGCCTGGAGCTAGGGATGCAGGCAGATTGCTAGGAGTCTGGATAGGGTTTGAATAACAGCAAGGCCAAGGCTGAGGGCACGGGAACATGGTTTGGGGGCCCTGGCAACACCACTCATGAAGACACTATCTGAGAAGAAGAGTAGCCTCTGTTACCTCTCTCATCCTCAATTTCCCTGTCAAAGATGGAGGATTAGAACCAGTGATTTCTAAGGCTTCCTTCTTGACCCTTGGCATGGACAAAATGGCTTGGTCGCAGAGAAGGTCAGGCAGGACCAGAGGGCAAGGCAGCTCAGAATTCATGGTGATCCAGACTTCATGCTGAGTTAAAATACACAAGGTAAGAACAGTCCCCAGGGATTCTTGGACAGCTCCAAGAATCCAAGCTCCCTACTCCAATAAGCCTTTGGGAAGCTGGTTCCTGAACTAAGCAGGTTTCCCAGGCCAGCTAGCAAGCTATCTACTCAGAGGATGCATATTTGCCCAAGGAAAGGCCTTCAGTCAGAGGCCCTAGGAGCTGCACATGAGCAAGGCACTAAAGAATCCCAGAGGCAAGACAGATACTTCTCAGCCTTGTTGCCCGCTCCATGCTGGCCCCAGGCTTAGCACTGTCCCTCCACTTCCTTTTAAGCACCAGCCCCTCCTCCCCTACCTCCAGTGTATACTTTGTTAGGAAGCAGCATGCATGGGGGAAAGCCAGCAACTTTAGAATCTGAAACCCTGGATTCGAGTCTCAGCCCTGACTGTTGTGCATTTATGTGACCTTGAGTAGATTATTTTCCCTACCTATACCTCAATGTTCTTCATCTGTAAAATGGAAAATTATGTCATCCACCTCCATAGATGTCTCCATGACTCAAATCAGATCACTACATAGCTGTGCTCTGTAGCCAGAAACACCAGATAGACCTAAGCCATTAGCCATGTCAAATTATTTTGGGAAATCGTTGGGGTCTAAATGATGCATAAATAAAACCAGAGCTGGAGAGAAAGCCTCTCTAGGCTCTGTGCAGACTCGCTGTCTCCTATCAGTCATCTGGCCATGCCCCTAATCCTCCCCTCCAGCCTGCCGGGTTTGGCTGTGGGGCCAGCCAGCCACTAACAGGACTGCTTGCTGCTCAGACCAGACAGTCCCCAGGGCTGCAGGCTTGTGCCTGTCAGCCTATCAGCTGGCACACTGACAGACAGGGAATCTGGCCAGCAAGTGTCTAATCGAGATGGTACCAAGTCTTAAACCTGTCGATTCAGTGCAGTGAATCCAAAGGAGTCACAGGCAGCACTATTGATAAATGCCAGAAGTCTGGTGGGCCACAAAACTTGGAACTTCAAGGCCATGGGGTATTATGGAAAGGTGGAGGATCTGGGGAAAAAGTGTGCCAGTATTCCTTGTGCAGAAGACAGTCTGTTGAAAATGCATGAACTTTGAGGCCCAAAACACTGGAAGACCAAGCCTTGCTCTGCTATTTACTGACTATATAGCCTTGGCCAGAACACTTCTCTGAGCCTTGATTTTCTCATTGTACAATGGGTATTACAATAATAATACCATCCCAGGAGCTAATATTTACTAAAGACATAATATGTATCAGACACTGTTGTTTCCTGTGCTCCGTGGGTGTTACACATGCAGCCTACTTCTCAGGATTCTTCCGAGGCAATTGGCTTAAGTACCCGATGAGCTAATGGACACTTGACAAAGATGAGCTTCCTCTCTGCACCTCTTATCCTTATGTCTCACAAAACCTTGCTGCTTGGGAATTCCCTGGTGGTGCAGTGGTTAGGACTCAGTGCTTTCACTCCCAGGCCCAGGCTTAATCCCTGGGCAGGGAACTAAGGCCCCGCGTGCCACACAGTGTGACCAAATTAAAACAAAACAACCCCCCCAACAAACAAAAAAACAAAACCTACTATTCTGGTGCAGCAATTTCTTTATTCTTTGCAAATCTGGCTTCACCACTTAGCAGCTGTGTAGCCTATGCAGTTACTTAACTACTCTGAGCCTCACTTTTTTTTTTAATAAGGTAAAACGATGAGTGATGACCTCATACAGTTGTGGGAATGAAATGAGATGGAGACAAAGTGCTTAATGCAATGGCAGCACATAGTAAATCCTCAATGAATATTCGTTGCTTTAATAGTTATTTATCACCCCTCATATTTGTGTCATGTTTTTCACTTTATGAAGCACTTCCACATCTGTTAACTCTTTGGATTTATACTCTGTGAGGCAGACAGGGCAAGAATTATTATTCCTATTCAGCAAAGAAAAGGAGGCTCAGAATTGTGGAGTGACTTACTCGAGGTTACACGGTGAATAAGAAGCTGAGATGAAACTGAAACCCAGATCTTCCTCCTCTAAGCTCAGTGCTTTGTCCCCGCTAAGAAAAGGGCCAAAGCCAACCCCCAAGCTGGTCCTTTGGCCTGAAAAGGAATCCCACTTGTGCAGCCGGAGGTGGTTGGTGGTGGGTGAATGTCACAACCCCGAGTGAGTCCAAAGTCTCCATGGCCGCCCTAAATGGAGGCCCCTCCAAGGCACCTAGAAGCCCTTGGGGGATGATCCCTGGCAGGGACATGGCTCTCAGCAGAAACAATTCCTGCAGAGCTTGCAAGTCTTCTGACATTTCAGGGTCCCACAGAAATTGAATGCCAAGTTATATGCATAAGTACACTGGGTATTTTTCTGCTTTTATCAGATTCTCAGAAGCATCCCTGACCCACAGAGGTAAAGAACAGTTGTTACAAGCTGCAACTTTGACTTTCACACCTGAATAGGCCTCTTCCAAGTCCTGTTCCCTGGGGGTGGCTTCTATGAACCATGGCCATGCCCAAAAGAAATAGCCACTAGCCTCTGCTTGCCTAGCCTGGTGTGGCCTTTATTTTCTTCTTGTCTAAATTTACCAAATTTACTTTAGTGAGTAGATAGTACCTTTACAGTCACTCTAAAACAACCAAGTTTTTTTTTTCTTTTTTAATTTTAAGTCCATTATTTAACCCAAGAAACAAGAGTTAACATAAACAGAGTTTACCACTTTGTCTCAGCAAACACAATTTAGATGTGCTGTTTCTAATAAAAACCAAAACAGAGCAAATAATTAAGTTAAGAACAACAGCATCAATTTAGTAGTTTACCAATTAGCAATTCACTCCAACATGTTTTGAGTAAATGCTGAGCTCACAGAACACCATGTTTAGTGCTTCTGGTTTAATTGGCCTCTCTGCAATACTTAGCATGACTGGTCTCTGTCATCAACACCGCCGCCTTCCCTTGGTCTTGGTGACGCACACTTCTCTGACTACCTGTGGGCTCCTTGTGCATGTTCTTGTGTAGATTCTTCTTCCTCTGCCCTCTCCTTAGATATTAGCTCTTCCCAAACACTTTTGTTTTCTGGCTGGCTGTCTCCCTGATGATTTCATTGGCTTCCAAAACTTTGTTTACCATTTCTGCTCTGATGATTCCCAAATCTATAACCTTGGTTATTCTATCAATACTAATTTTGCTCACTTGGATGAGGACAGCAGCCTTCTAATAGGTGTCTTGCCTCCATTCTTGCCTGCTTTGATCTATTCAGGCAGCAGGCAGAGTGATTTTCCCAAAATGCAAACTAGATCATGGCGTAGGCAGAGAGGTGGGGGTCACAGACAGAGGAGCTTGTAAAATATTCTCAGATGTTTGAAACTTATCCTGAAGGCACTGGTGAGCCACTGAAGAACTGTGGACAGAGTAACTATAATCTAGTCTGCCTTTTGGGAAAAATCACTCTGGCCTTTGGCCAGATGTATTTCTTTTTTGACCTGATTGTGGAGGTCATTTTGTGGTGATTAAAAAATATATGTTTATTCTTCTTTCCACTTAGCTCTTTACCCATTGGTTATGCAGAAATGTAGAGAGTATAGAGGGGCAAGACACTTTTTAAAAAGAGTTTAGAATCAAACAAATTCAAGGAGAACTGAAGGCTTCTCTTTTCATCTCTTTATTGTATGTTATGCTCTCGGTGCATGCCTTCCTCAGCATAAACACACCATTAACATGCCTAGCTCAGCATTATTACTCACAGCCTCCTCTGTTCCTTGAATTCTCTCTCCCAACCTCTATACCCAATAGTTCTCCAGGAAGTCTTCTTGATCTTCCTGGCTCTCTCTGGATACATGTACCTCAGAACTCCTAGTTCATGGGCTATGTACATATACCACCTCTTTTGCACTTCCCATACATACCTTAGGTTTTGATAAAATTTTTCATGTAACTCAGTGCTAAAGAATCCACCTGCTAATGGAGGAGATGTAAGTTTGGTCCTGGATCAGGAAGATCCCCTGGAGGAGGAAATGACAACCCACTCCAGTGTTCTTGTCTGGAAAATCCTATGGATAGAGGCGCCTGATAGGCTACAGTCCAAGGGGGTCACAAAGAGTCAGACATGACTGAGCACACATACTTACACAGGATAAAATTTTTCATATGAATCTGCTATGTTTCTCCAGACAAGGCTTTCCTATATCTCCAAATGAGGCAAGGACTATGTCTGATTCATCTCCATTTCTTTAGTGACTTTTGTTCACTAAGCACTCAGGAAATTTTGGCTGAATCAATAAGATCATCCAATATCCAACCCTTGAGGGCAGCTTTACTCTGGGATTTGAATCAAGGTTTCTTTCGCAGCTAATCCAGAGCTACCAGCTATTATCCATAGATCATCTGAACAAAGTCACGCTTCTAGGCATTCACATTGGATGGCCTCACCGATTCACTGGGCATGAGTCTGAAAAAACTCTGGGAGATGGTGAAGGACAGGGAAGCCTGGCGTGCTGCAGTCCATGGGGTTGCAAAGAGTTGGACACGACTGAGCAACTAAACAACAATAAGAAAAAAGAGTGTGGAACTGATGGGGAGGAGTCCTGGGTGCAATTCTAATCTCATTCATCACTGATTCAATGAGTCATGTCATCTCTTGCAAAAATAGTTTAGTTTTTTTCCCAACTGCAAAATAGTTATTGTTGTACTTCACAGGTTGTAAGGATTGGAGGAAGTAGTATACCCAAGGAAGCTTTGCAGACATGTTAAAACAACAAGTGGTAACTTTGTGCTTGTGTGAATATTACCCTTTCCCTTCTCTATTTACAGGCATCACTATTTTTCAATTCTCTTTCCATCCATGTCTGACTTTTCCATAACAGTGCTATTCACGGTAGCGCAAGATGCTCTTGCCTACAGCAAACAGCAGTCTTTAAATTCAAATTTTATAACTGTAAATGGAGTCATTCAAAAATACCAGGGTCAGGACCATGGCTGGCATCTACAATTAGAGTCCAGAAGGAGTGATACAAATCAAATGACCTCTCTTATTATAGAGAGTCAATATGCCCTGGGGGGATTCATCTTAGCAAATGAAATTTGCTAAGGTGGTGACAATAAAAGGGGATGTGCAAATGGAATTGGTGAAAATTATACTGAGTATCCTGTGTAAAGACCCAGTGTTTAGCTCCTTTTTTATTGATACAGGATGCTGCCAGCACATCAGTATCCTGCATTTTCTTATCTGCGGCCAAGTGAGTAAGGCTTGGTCATATAAATACAGCATAGATCCTTCATCTTTCCACTATTTGATATGTAGAATTTATATAATGTGAGTATTTATCTTATCTCTTGATTCTAGATATGGGAGAGCTCATATATGTGTCTGAGAGACATATCCTTGGTGCCAAGATGTCCAGAGGACCAGATCTATGTGAAACTTTCATGGGGCTCTTGTATAATGCAATGTGCCCAGAGTCCGGAAGAAAATATTATTGAGTGAGAGCTTGAAAGACAAATACTTCTGAATTGGGGGCAAAGGTCACAGTGACAGCTTGTTATCCCCATCTCTCCTACAATTACCATGTGTCATGGTGGAGTGGCATTGAACCTAGAAGTAAACAGGAAATTTTTCTATAGGCTATGAGTTCTCTGCTCTCCTACCATGCCTCCTTCTTAACCACAGTCTGTCAAGTCAACCTTGAACAGCCAAGGGCCTTCTACTTTCGAGTCCTTGCAATTCCTTCCCTACACTTTAACCCAGTAGCACACTTATAGATGATCCTTTTCTGGTTGGTTCCTTTCAGACTGTTAACTTCTTAGGATTAGCTACCCTATGAACTGACTATACACTTCATGGAATTCTCTAGGCCAGAATATTGGAGAGAGTAGCCTCTCCCTTCTCCAGCAGATCTTCCTAACCCAGGGATTGAACCCAGGTCTCCCACATTGCAGGTGGATTCCTTACCAGCTAAGCCACAAGGGAAGCCTGAATTAGCTACAGATGTTAGATTTGACTTCTCTTTCAAATAATGCACTGCAGGCCTAAGGCAAGGGAGGCACCAGGTTCCTGGGACACTGCCCTTGTTAAGACTTCTGAGTATCCAGGTCCCTGATTTCTGAAAGGGGAAACCTGGACACACTGTACACATATCCTCTGCAATATGCTGATAATCCTGTGAGATTCTCGCATCAGATGAGAACTCAGTCTGATACTTTAGAATAATATACTTTCTTTGTCACTAAATCAGAAGTGCAGTTGAGAAGTCTGGAGTTGAGATTGGCTGTAGGCTCCGCACGGGTGAACAGTGACATGGCTGCTTAGCAAGTCTACAGCAACATAGGCAGCCTTGGCAAATGAGAAGAAGCCAAATGAATGGGAGGAAAGTGGGCAGCCCCATTCTAGCCTGGGCTAGTCAGTCCACAGGTGGATTACCACACTCCCCATTACAAGTCCCTTTGTAGAGGACAAATAACCCGAGTCCACAATGGGAAGAGGAGCAGCGTGGATAAACGGTGGGGCATAGATCAGATCTGAAGAAACTGGGAATCTTAGTTTACAGGGAAGAAGGCAGGTGAGGCCCTTCAAGAGCCGCCTCCAAATATCTGAGGTTGTCATTTGGAAGTAAGATCAACCATAATCTATGTGAAAACTAAAACCAATGGCTGAAGACAAGCTGATTTTGACTCAATGTTAAGTGCTCCTTTCCTAACAAACATCAGTGGAAAAGACTGCCTCGTGAAGGAAGGCGGCCTCTGCCAGTGGGTGTTCAAGCAGAAATTTGATAACAAGCCATTAAAAGCATGATGGTCTGTGAGATTCCAATTTGTGTGACTCAAAGCTAATGGCATCCAATGGCCATGTCAATTCCACAAAGTTCTGATGCCAAGAGAGAGTATAGAACCTAGTTCCAAAAAGCAGCCTTTCCTGCCACCTCCCTCTCTGTTCCCAGAACACTAATTTTCTCTCCTTCGGAGCTGGTAGGAAGCAGGACTCCATGAGAGGTGGTAAGTGAGACAAGGCTCTGCCCAGCCCTCTCAGCATGATTGGCAATTAGCTGGACTCCAGCCTTCCAGGACTCACAAGCTCACAGCAGGTCATGATACTCCACTAGTGCTTATTTAGAACCCAAGGAAGGAGGCAGCCACAGGTAGCAGGGGCTTAATTCTGAACCCATGCTAACCAAACATTAACATTTGCATTTAAAAACAGGAGCAGGAAAAAGAGCAATGAAAACTACTCAGTTAAAGCTGTTTGCAAATGCAAATATGCCTGACACAGAAGAGAAAGGGACTCCTGAGTGGCCAACCCTCTCTGCTGACATTTGTGACCAGACAGAAGAGGGGAGTGTATACATACACGGGAGGAAGAAGAAATTGGAGTGGGTGGAGGAGTGGAAGATGAGGAGGGACAGAAAGATAATTTTGTTCTATACCACGAAACCTATAATTTCATTCTGACATGAAAATTAGCTCTGTAGCTAATTAGCTTTCTAATATCATTTGCTGCCATAGAAAGGATAAAAGTTTATGAATTTATGAACCTACCTGAAAAAGAAAAAAGGGCTGCAAATTTGCAAGAGGGGATTAGCTGATTCAAATCACAGGGGCCATTTTAGGGGATTAGGCCTATCATTGCCTTTGTGCCCTGAAGAGCCTCTAGGAGCAGGCCTCATGTTGTGTCTGCACACCATCACCCTCAGTGGCTGGACTGGCTTCTCTGAGGAGCCCTCCAATATTTGGAAAACCCTGATGCTAAAGGTCTCCTTGTACAGTAGATGACTCTGTGCTCTGCAGCACCCCACCACTGGTCCTAATTTTGCCCTGTTGAGCCCCTGAGCACACTTGCCCTCAGGACCAGCCTAATAAAGTAATTTATTAATCAGGCCATGAGTCCACCTGGCAGCTGACCTGCTTACCCTATCAAACATCTTCCCTTCACCTCTTTGGACTGTTCTAGACCACTTGGCCTTCCCTACCAAGATCACTGTGATCCATTTAGATGTAGAGCCCTCTAGAACTTCTAGAACTCAACCTGGCCTTGAGAAATACCTCTCCTATTTTTATTTTCCTTAAACTATAATTATTGTATGTCAGCAAGATGGCAGAGTATGAAGTTCTAACGCTCATGACTCCCATACAAACATTGATACTAACAACCACTCATGGATGAGAGTACCTTTATTAGAGTCTAAGAGTATAGCAGAAGAGCACCGGGGAAGAGCATAAAATCCAAGAATGGTGCATGACATATCAGAAGAGCCATTTTCCTTTACCTATGCCAACCCTTCTCCAAAGTGGCACAGTTCAGGTCCAAGAGAGACCCCCATGGCCCATGGTTTTTCCCACAAGGGAAAAGTGAAACTGAAGTGAGCATCCAGCTTCCCCAGGCTTGCAGGGCACTGCCCAAGATGCCCAGAATACCAAGGGGATGGGCTCAGCTGACTCATCTGGGAAAAGCTAGAAGCAGAGAAAAGGGGTGGGGGCTCAGAGCAACCAGCATGTATATCTAGACAACCATCCACAGATCCTACTAACTAGATTGCAGTCTTCAATAAGAGCTCTAGAATAGATTGACAAAACGATTGCTGGTTTTTTGTGAAAAGATAAAATTGACAAACCTTTAGTTAGACTAAGAAAAAACACTCAAATAATTAAAATTATAAGTGAAAGATGAAACAGTAAACTGATTCCACAGAAATACAAAGAATCATGAGGCTACTATGAACAATTATACATCAACAAATTGGGTAACCTAGAAGAAATAGGTAAATTCCTAGACACATGAAGAGAGTGTGACTAGTGATATCAAGATTGAATCATAGAGAAATAGAAAATCTGAACAGGCCAATAACAAGCAAGGAGATTAAATCAGTAATCAAAAACCTCCCAACTAAGAAAAGTCCGAGACTAGACAACTTCACTGATGAATTCTACCAAACATTTAAGAAATTAATGCCAATCTTTCTCAAAATCTTCCAAAAATTTGAAGAGAAGGGAACACTTCCAAACTCATTTTACAATGCCAGCATTATACCAAAGCCAGATGAAAAACTTTACAAGAAAAGAAAATTACAGGCCAATATCCCTGGTGAACACTGATGCAAAAATCCTCAAGGAGATACTAGCCCACCCATTCAACAACACATCAAATGGACTAAACACCATGATCAAGAGGGGTTTATCCCTAAATTAAAAATTAGTTCAACATATACAAATCAATATGTGGTTTTCAGTCTGTCTGCCCTCTGATGGAGAAGGATAAGAGGCTTATGGAAGCTTCTTGATGGATAGACTGACTGAGGGGGACACTGGGTCTTGTTCTCATGGGCAGGGCCATGCTCAATAAATCTTTAATCCAATTTTCTGTTGATGGGTGGAGCTGTGTTCCCTCCCTGCTATTTACCTGGGACGAAACTATGGTGGCATATTGAGTGCAGCAAATCTGGAAAACTCAGTAGTGGCCACAGGACTGGAAAAGGTCAGTTTTCATTCCAGTCCCTAAGAAAGGCAATGCCAAAGAATGCTCAAACTACTGCACAATTGCACTCATCTCACACCAACCTAGACAGCATATTAAAAAGCAGAGACATTACTTTTGCCGACAAAGGTCCATCTAGTCAAGGCTATGGTTTTTCCAGTAGTCATGTATGGATGTGAGAGTTGGACTATGAAGAAAGCTGAGGGCCAAAGACTTGATGCTTTTGAACTGTGTGTTGGAGAAGACTCTTGAGAGTCTCTTGGAATGCAAGGAGATCCAACCAGTCCATCCTAAAGGAGATCAGTCCTGAATATTCATTGGAAGGACTGATACTGAAGCTGAAACTCCAATACTTTGGCCACCTGATGCAAAGAGCTGACTCATTGGAAAAGACCCTGATGCTGGGAAAAATTGACGGTGAGAGCAGAAGGGGATGACAGAGAATGAGATGGTTGGATGGCATCACCTACTCAATGGGCATGAGTTTGAATAAACTCCAGGAGTTGGTGATGGACAGGGAGGCCTGGCGTACTGCAGTCCATCGAGTCACAAAGAGTCAGACATGACTGAACTGAACTGATGCAAATCAGTAAATGTAATATACCATATTAACCAAATGAGAGATTAAAAACCATATACTCATTTCAATAGATGTAGAAAAAGCATTTGAGAAAATTAAACATCTTTTCATAATAAAAACTCTCAATAACTTAGGTACAGAAGGAATGTATTTCAACATAGTAAAGGCCATAGTAAAAGCTAACATCTGACTCAGTGGTGAAAAGCTGTAAGTTTTTCTTCTAAGATCAGGAGCAAGATGAGGTTGTGCATTCTTTCCACTTCTATTCAACCTAGTTCTGGAAGTCCTAGACAGAGCAATTAGGCAAGAAAAAGACATAAAAGTCATCCAAATCAGAGAGGAAGAAGTAAAATTGTCTGTGTTTGCAGATGACATGACACTATAGATAGAAAATCCTAAAGAATTCACCAAAAAACTTTCAGGATTAATAAATGTATTCAGTAAAGTTGCAGGATTCAAAATCAATCTACAAAAACCAGTTGTATTTCTTCTATATATTAACAACAAATTATCCAAAAAAGAAATTAAGAAAACAAACCTATGTACAATAGCACCAAAAAAAAAAATACTTAGGAATAAACTTATCCAAGGAGGTGAAAAATCTATACACTGAAAACTATAAAACATTGATGAAAGATCCAGCAATCCTACTTCTGGTTATACATCTAAAGGAAATGAAATAAATATCTTGAGACATCTGCACTCCCAAGTTCATTACAGCATAATTCATAGTAGCCAAGATATGGCAATAACCCAAGTATTCACTGATAGATGAGTCGATAAAGAAAATGTGGTGGATATATATATTGCATATATAATATATAATGTGATTACATATATATATTACATTATTCAGACAGAAAAGACCAAAATCCTTCCACTTGCCACAACATGGATGAGTCTAGATGACATTATACTAAGTGAAATAAACCAGATACAGAAAGACAAATACTGTATGATCTCATTTACATGTGGAATCTAAAAAAGTCAAATTCATAGAAACAGGGAGTATAACAATAGTTGTCAAAGACTGTGAGCTGGGGAAAATGGGAAGGTGTTGGTTAAATGATATAAATTTTCAGTTAAAAGATGAATAAATTCTGGGGCTCTAACATACAGAATGGTGTTTATACTTAACAATATTGTATTGTACATCTAAAATTTTCTAAGCAAGTAAATATTAAGTGCTCTCACTAGAATAAAAAAGAAAAAGGTAACTAAGGTAAGTGATGGACGTGTTAAGAACCTTGATGTGGTCATCATTTCACAATGCATATATATACCAAATAACATAATTTAAAAATAAACAAAGCTTGCACAGACATTTTTCCAAAGAAGACATACAAATCACCACCAGGTTCATAAAAAGATGCTCAACAACACCAACCATAGATTGGAAATGAAAACCACAATGAGATGAGATAACCTCACACCTATTAGAATGACGATTTAAAAAAAAAAAAATGCTAGCAAGGATATGGAGAAAAGAGATCCCTGGTACACTATTGGTGTGAATGTAAATTGGTATGCCATGATAGAAAACAGAGTGGAGTTTTCTCAAAAAATTAAAAAATAGGACTACCAAATGATCTAATAATTTTATTTTGGGTATTTATCCAAAGGAATTGCAATCAAGATCTTGGAGAAATACCTGCACTTCCACATTCATTGCAGCCAATTTATAAACACCATTCTGTATGTTAGAGCTCCAGAATTTATTCATCTTTTAACTGAAAATTTATATCCTTTGACTAACACCTCCCCATTTTCCCCAGCTCCCAGCCTTTGACAACTACTGTTATACTCCCTATTCTATAAATTTGATTTTTTTAGATTCCACATATAAATGAGATCATACAGTATGATCTCAT
The DNA here is from genome assembly GCA_007570785.1 of Antilocapra americana. NCBI lineage: Eukaryota > Metazoa > Chordata > Mammalia > Artiodactyla > Antilocapridae > Antilocapra > Antilocapra americana. The sequence continues at coordinate 34,067,350 of ML661897.1, read as the reverse complement.
TATTTATAGTAGCCAAGATACGGAAATAACATAAGTGTCTACTGATGAATGAATATGTAAAGAAAACGTGATGTGTATATAATATGATATAAGAGTAGTGTCTGACTCTTTGTGACCCCATGGACTGTGGCCTGCCAAGCTCCTCTGTCCATGGGATCCTCTGGGCAAGAATACTGCTGAGGAAGATTCTCCAAGGAATCTTCCCAACCCAGGATTTGAACCCATGTCTCCTACGTCTCCTGCAGCGCCACCCAGGAAGCCTTCATATTATATTTTATACACACACACACACACACACACACGCACACACACACACAAAATGGAATATTATTCAGTCTTTAAAAAGAAGGAAATCCAGCTATTCACAAAATCATGGATAGATCTGGAGGACATTATCCTAAGTGAAATAAGCCAGACACAGAAAGACAAATACTGTGTGACATATATGTGGAAATAGTCAGTCATAGAAGCAGAGTAGAATGGTGGTTGCCAGGGGCTGGGAAGAGAAGGAAATGAATACATGAGAGTTAAAGGGTGCAAAGTTTGTGTTATACAGGTAAATCTGGAAATTAACTATATAGCATTGTGACTTAGTTAACAATATTCTCTTGCATACTTAAAATTTGCTAAGGGGGTAGATCTTATATTGGGCTTCCTTAGTGGCTCAGTTGATAAAGAACTCAACTGCAATGCGGGAGACCCGAGTTTGATCCCAGGGTTGGGAAGATTCCCTGGAGGAGGGCATGACAATCCACTCCAGTATTCTTGCCTGGAGAATCTCCATGGACAGAGGAGCCTGGTGGGCTGCAGTCCATGGGGTCACAAAGAGTCAGACATGACTGAGCAACTAAACACAGCACAACACAGATCTTATATTAAGTATTCTTACCATAAAATAATAACAATAATAAAAACTGAGTGGGAGGAAACTGTAGGAGAGGATGCCTATGTTTTCAGCCTTGATGGATTCCTGGGTAGAGCTTTTTACAAGTTACTCAAACCTCAATAAAGTGTTTTTCATATGTATATCATTATAGTCAATGCTGGAGACCTGGGTTTGACCCCTGGGTCAGGAAGATCCCCTGGAGAAGGAAATGGCAATCCACTGCAGTATTCTTTCCTGGAGAATCCCATGGACAGAGGAGCCTGGTGGGCTACAGTCCATGGGGTCGCAAAGAGTCAGACACAACTGAGCAACTTCACTTTCACTTTTCATAGTCACATTTACTGAGCACATATTCTGGGCCATTTCATTTAACTTTTGTAGGAATCCTAGGAGTTAGAGGTTCGATTATTATTTCCACTTAACGGTTGAGAAAACTGAGTCTCAGAGATGCTAATTTACTTGCCAAAGGTTACAGACCTGGTAAATTCTATAGCCAGGATTTTGAATCCCAGACTGTCATTTATTACTAGCATCACTACCATATACATGCAGGACCTTTCACAGCTCAATGATTATGACTGTTATTACTCTGTGAATTCTCTCAATCCCCCAGTGTGTGTGAAGAATGTGAGCCTCATAGAGTGCCTGCCCCCATCCACAGATGGCAATCAGTGGTTCTGGAGTTGGAACTCAGGCTTTCTGTTCCATGCTCTCTTTACCACAGCATGCTGACACACACCTGCTAAATATTTTGCCCTAAAATTGTTTTATTATGACTTCTATAAACACCAACCGAAAACATTAACAAGTGAGATTAACACAAAAATACTGAATGACTGACTGTATTTAAACATTTTTTTAGATCCTTTTCCATGGGCTGCTAAACATGGTATAATTCGATTCCAAGGCTTTCTACACACAGGTAGATATCAGCTCCTGGTCACATATAAACACCAAGCTCTGGGTCCAAATGGTTTCAGTCTGAGACTCCTGGGGGTGAGAATCCTTCAAAGCAGGCCATGAAGCTATAGAGCGCTGCCCAGCTCCCCATCCATACAAAGCATTTTCCTACCCTCCCTCCTTCCTGTTCCTCTCCCATTTGGAGGCTGGTTTTGCCTCATGACTACAACTCCCAGCCTGACACCCAACCTAAGTTCTCCTGGGCTGGGGCACATTAACAATTTCTTTTGGCCTCCCAACCAGATCTGGATACTGTGCAACATGCTCCCTATAATCTGACCCTATTCCTTCTCATATTTCTTGATACCTATAGTTTGTAGTGAATTCAACCCCATACAAGACTTTAAAGAATAATGTCAACCATTTATCTGATAAAGTCCACAATACATAGAGCCCCCAATGAGTAAAAGTGGACCCTTAGTAAAAGACATTAAAGCTGTTAAAAAAAATATCATCAGAGAGTACCAGGCTGAGGGGTAGGATCTTGGGGATGTGTGGGAGAGAGGCTTAAGAGGGAGGGAATATATGTATACTTTTGGCTGATTCATGTTGTTGTACTGCAGAAACCAACACGACATTGTAAAGCAACTATCCTCCAATTAAAAAAAATGTAAAAAAATAATAAAATATCTGTATCAAATTACCACTCTCCTTCCAACTATCATTATGAATTAAGAGTTTCTTAAATGATTACATTCACTAGTTGTAACAAATTTATTTTGGGAGGTCTTAAAGAACAAATCTGAAGATGAATCATGTAGTGATCCCTGATACTCAAATTGCTAAACTCACAGAATATGAAAAGCAAATTTACTTTTGAAACATCTTCTTCCAGTTTATGGGTCTTTGGGGACTGATTGTGTTACGTGGCTACTTCTATTTAAAGGTTTGTGATATCCAATAATAGTACTCTTAAAGAATAATTAGCATCTTTAGAATAGAATTCATGAATATTACTCATCGCGGCTCATGGAATCCAACGAAGGCAGTCAAGGAAACAACACCTAGTTGGTATCCAAAAATAGCCAGAGTGGGCAGTCTGGTTTGCAGCCTCAGTAGTCCAAGCAAGGAGTAGAATAGGACACAAGGAAGCATGGGAGTAAATACTTCCCATCTGCGTGTCTCTGAGTGTGTGCATAACTTGTGTCCAACTCTTCTGTGACATCATGGACTGTAGCCCGCCAGGCTCCTCTGTCCATGGGATTTCCCAGGCAAGAATACTGGAGTGGGTTGACATTTCCTCCTCCAGAGATCTTCCTGACCCAGGGATTAAACTCCTGTCTCTTCCGTCTCCTTCACTGGCAGGTGGGTTCTTTACCAATGCGCTACCTGGGAAGCCTAAGTACTTCCTACAGCATTCCAAAGATGTGACCCCTAAATTCAATTTTTCATTCCCAATAATGTCCCTTAAAAAACGTGTAGCTTAATTATAATGAGTGCAGCTAGTTTTGATGCCTTTATGTCTTATCTAAGAATACTCCCCACTTTCTGTTTTTATGTGATATCTATTACACAGTTGAGCTTCACTCTTTTTTGGTATAATTTCAATCTTTCAAAACTTGTGAGGAGGCTCTACTTTCCTCACAAATGAAGGAGGGTCCTTGATCTCCTGGCAGCCTCTCCTTTTACCTCCCTGCTCTGTTAAACCTGCCACTCCCTTCCTTAGTCCCTCCAAAGTGGGATCCACCTGAAGTATTCTTGCTATCCTATTCTTTACACGAGTCCTCCACTCCTTTCTCCACATATTTCCCTCCCACCTCTTGATTTCCTCTATGGACCATATTTGCAGCTGACACACTAAGCCCATTCTGGCACCCTGTCCTCAGGAAGAACTCCTTTGATCCTGCTGTTTCCTTGCTGAATCTGATATTCAGTCTTAACGATTTTGTTTGTTTCATCTCATTCTTTACACTTCACACAATTCCTCCTGACAAGCATCATCTTGGGTTCTCCCATCAATCACTTCATGTTTTTTTTTTTTTTTTTTACAGTTGTGAGATGTATGTTTACTGTTACTTCGACCCATGGTACAACTAATCTAGCACAAATTACCAGAAAAATTTTACATTATTTATTCAGGACTGTGGTTTCTCAACAACTTTGAACTTGGGGTCTTCAAATTTGAAGTTAGGGAAAGTGTTCCTGTCTGCTTTACCATATATTTGGTCAAGCTTAAAAAGCTCCCTGTCCAGTTCTTGCTGATCAACAGGTCCTCCAGATGTCTGTCACCTAGTTCTATATTCTCTGATCTTGTCCATGAAGAATTACTGTACAGGATCAAGTTCCTTATTAGATGCCACTCCTATAACACCTATGTTCCTCCTCAGAGAGACTGAGACTGCAGACTGAATGACATCGGACCTGAAGAGCCTCTGAAGAGCTTCTGAAGAATCATGGTGATCCTGTTAGTTGTATTCAATCCCAAGCTGCCAGAGCTGCCACCACTGCCACCCTGTTCCCATCAATCACTTTAGAAATATAACGGAAAGGAGGGTGGAGTGGGAAGAATGGTTTTCGAAAACTTGAATGCAAATGGCATTGCCAACAAGCTGTGCTACCTATGGAAAATTATGTAGCATCTCTGAGCCTCTATGGGTTTCCCTGGTGGCTCAGATGGTAAAGTGTCTGTCTGCAGTGTGAGAACCTGGGTTCGATCCCTGGGCCAGGAAGTTCCCCTGGAGAAGGGAATGGCAACCCACTCCAGTATTCTTGCCTGGAGAATTCCGTGGAGAGAGAAGCCTGGTGGGCTTCAGTCCATGGGGTTGCAAAGAGTCGGACACAACTGGGTGACTAACACTGAGCCTCTATTTGCTGTAGAGGTTTGTAGAAGGAGAGATTATTACCCCATTAACCAGGCTGGAATACAGTGATCATGAAATGACCAAAGGGAAGGAGTTCCATAAACTACAAAGATCTGTCCAGAATTAAACTGCTATTCTCTTAGCAACAACTCTGCAGTTGTTAGCAGCTGTATCCTTCTTTCACCCATAGAATCAACGTTCTCATCTCTTTTTTTGATAACTTACCCCTGAGAGACCTGGCCCAGTGACCTATTTTAGTTTCATAGAAGGTGAAGCTGGGCCTTCATTCACTGCAGCTGAAAGTCTTAGTGTGCTAGTGGTCTGCCACATAGATAATTTCTTAAAATGCCCCATGGCACATCTCATTCCTTCTCAGTCCCTGCAGAAAAGCACCTGGTAAGTGGTTAAACCGAGCCATCCTCACCACCTTGCCAGTTTACACATGTCTAGAGGCAAAAGAGTAGTAAAGGCTTTGAGATACGATGGGCCTGGGTTTGAATTCTACCAACAGCCCTTACTAGATGTACGATCCCTGGGCAAGTCTCTTAACTCTGTCTCAGTTCTCTCACCTATAAAATGGAGACAATAATATCTCACATAGGCACTCAATAGATAATAATCATTACAATGATGATTATACTATAGAAATGTGAAGAATCTTTTTAAGGAGCATCTAGCTTTACTGCTACTTTTACTGGGATTGTTCGTATTTCCTAATAACTTGTTAAACAAGTCCTGAGGTTTCCAGGAGCTACTGTGCCATTCATAGGCCCAAGGAGGGAAACTCTGTAGCATCCGTGTAGATGACCTATTTTTCTCCTAGGATATCTACCAAGATAAATCCCATTTCTCATACCATGCTCCATATTGCCAGAAAATGGAAATGATACAACTCCTGGATTAATTCCAAACTGAGCCACTGAGTGGTCCCCAAATAAGCCCCTTATTCTCCTGCCTAAATCCTACCCATCTTCCAAGTCTCACACTCTCTGCTTCCCCTAGTGTTCTTGGATAACTCATCTTATCTCCTTTGTCCTGATACCTCCTGAAGAGCAAAAACCCTGCTACCATCTCACTGGGCAATTTCAGAGTGGGGCTTAAGGGGAAGAAGAAGTAGAGAAGGTGGTACCAATGACCCATAGAGGAAGTAGAAAGATAAATTACTGAACTCGGGCAAAATGTGAACCCAAGAGTTACTTGAAAATTTTCCCATTTTCAAGATGGGAAAATGCAGTCTAGTGTAAGAAAACAAATGAGAGAAGAGCTATGGGGAGTTTTCACTCTGGAAAGATGCAAAATATCCTCACAGGGCTTTCCATATACAATGTTCTATAATGCTGTGATTAAAATCCATAATGAAAAGCTAGATGTGAACAGAGAATAAACATTATTGTTCAATCAGTGCAGAAATTATTGTCAATTAAGCTAACTGGAGAGTCTCAAGAAAGCAGAGATGTCAAACCGTGCTAGAGGGCTCTCCTCCTCTGAGCATTTTTAGTGAGTTTAATACTCCTTTTGCCTGCAGTATACCAGGTACTGTAGCTGTTCCCTTCTGGGGTGCCTCAGGGACAAAGCTGAGTTTGACAAAGCTGCCTGTTTTCTTAGTGCCCAGGGGAGAGTGAGACACAGAGTCCTTTCTCTATAACTGGGTGCTGGACCACATTTCCTCACGCCTGAGCGAGCCTCAGGGTCAGGTCTTGAGTTGCAAACTTTTGACTCTAAGTCCAGAACCTTTCTAAGTCAATGCAACCCCCAAGCTAACTGAGAGACCTCCATGAATATCTGCTGACAGAGATGTGACCACCTCCTGGCCCCTTCTTCCTTTACCTGTCTAACCCTGGCAGAAGTGCCTCCTCAGCCCTACCTGTGGGCTCAGCCTGGAGCCCAGTTCTGGACACTATCCTGGCCTGAGGTAAAGAGAAGCATGAAGCCTCGGTATAAGCATAACCACCATGGTGACTGAGACAACTCAGATCTAGTCTCTTGGAGGGGAGACAAAACCTCCAGTTCTTTTACCATCTAGTCAATGCTATAACAACAATGGATTTGGAGTGCTAGCACCTTAAGAAATCACCTGTTTTCACTGCTCCTTGTACTAGTACAGACATAACTTTTCATGGCAAAAGCCATAGAAAAATTAGAAGTTTTATTGTGCTTTTTGAACTTCACATTATAAAATTTTATTTTTCCCTTGTTATCTAGTCTTTAGTGGTCTAGATAGTATTCCACCATGCAGATAGTGGCTGCATAGTATTCCATTAGGTTGACACACCATAATTTACTTAAACAGCTATTCTGGGACAGTTACTTCCAAATTGATGGTAAAAAATACTATTATGAATGCCTTTTCTCTGAATTTAGAATTACTTTCAAGGTTAAATTTTCAGAAGTGGAATCAATGAATCAAAGAATAATAGCTTTCAAAGACTCAATACAGAGTATTTATTTTTTACAGCCTTAGCTTTATTTTCATTTGGTCATTTGTGCTTTAAAAAATGTACACATGCTTGTAAAATACCCAAATCTCAGGAATTAGAAGGGTGTAAAACAAGGGCCTTGAGGTGAAAAGAATATCCTAGGCTTCAGAACAAACAAAGCCAACTGAAAAACTTCTTTGTTCAAAATTCAAAGACATTTTGTTTTAAATGACATCTAGGTTTTTGTCTGTTTTGTTTTTAAGAACATTTTAGGGACAAAAACTAAGCTTCTTGTGTTGCTTGAGGCAAGGCCTGGCTTCTCTCTTCCTTGAAGACCTTTCGCAAAATACAGAAGCCATAATCTGCTGGCCTCCATGTTCACCCCCCATCCTGCCCTCTGGAGGGCTACAGGGTATCCAAGATGTGGTCAATCTTGCTGACCAGCTCCTCTCGCTTTCCTGAAATGAGCTTCTTATTCTCGATGTACATGCCTTTCTTGAGCTTGCCGGCCACCAGCCACTCAGCCTCCACTGCTGACTTCAGGACCAGCTCCTTGATCTGCGCGTCCAGTTTCTGCATTTCTCTCACTTTGCTGCACAGGTTGGAGCCCTCGGTCTTCAGCCTGGACTGCAGCAGTGCCACCTCCCTGGTCAAAGCCTTGTGCTCCGTCTCCAGGCTCTTCTTGCCACTGTTGAGGGTGGACACATCCCGGGACTGTTTGTATCTACTGACCGTCTTGTCAAAGTGATGGTAGAGATCTAGTCTCTTGCTGACCAGCATCAAGACCTGCTCTGTTATGCAAGCCACCTTCATCCTGGCTTCTGCAGCTGGATCCTTTGTGATGGATAAGTCCAGCCTGACATAGATGATGACGGTGAACAACAGGATGGAGAAGGCGGCCACCAGCAGCAGGGGGTCCTGTAGCATGAGCACCTTGCTGAAGGTGTAGTGCACCACGATGTCCTGAATGTGCTGTTCCACCAGGTTTTTCTTGTGGGTCACGATCACAGGGCGGCCAAATGTGTCCAAGTAGGTATAGTGCAGCTCGCTGGGGGCTCGGGTGATCTCATAGGGACTGTCCACCTGGATGTTCCTGGCCCCTTCAGGGAGGATGATCTTCACAGTCAGAGAGTCTATCACTTGCTCATCAAACACGTGGTCCACAAGCCTCATCTTCAACATATACTGGTCTCCCAAATTATAGAGGTACTCATAGCTTGGGAGGTTGTAGCCAATGATATAATGAGTCTTCCACCCGCCAAAGAGAGGGAAACGAGGCTTCATTTCCATCTCCACCGAATCATCCAAAACAAGGAGGTGGCTGGTGTAAATGTTGCCAATCTCATCCCGGTAATAAACATTCTGGGCAGAGGCAGGAAGAATGGTCTTAAAAGAACGGATGGAGGAGATACCACTATCTACCCATCTGTCATAATTATAACGTGAAAAAGACCCCTTCAGCTCAGCCCCCGTGTGCTTCAGGTTCACGTTTTCTTCCACAGCAATATTACCCCAGTGGGAGACCTCGATGACTCGGGTCATGCTGGTGACGGTCAGGAAAGGGCTGTTGTTCTCAGAATGTACTTTAAAACTATCCTGACTATAGGCAGGGATGTCGTGAAAAGGGCCGTAATCCAGGAGGTTCTCGTGGTGCATGGGGTTGCCCAATTTGGTATAGCTCTCCACGTTTTGGGAGGCGAGCTTCACATGCATGGTTTGTGTCTTGGTCGAGTAGGGAGAGTAGAAATAATGGTTCCCCTCAAACACCACAAACTGTTTCTCAGACTGGGTGATCTGGGTTGGATACGGCTGAATCGCGTGGGTATAAACGGCTTCCACAACGACTGAAACCTCGGCCCCAGGAACAAGAGCAACTGGGAGCTCGACTGTGAAGAATCTCCCGCTTTTACCGTTAATTTTGGTCTCCTGTACTTCCAGGCTGTTGGTTTCCTCATCCACTCCTGTCACCTGCACACCGAGGTGTGCCAGCTGGGCCTCCAACTCGGGCTCCAGTGCTACCAGGAAGGAGGCAGCACGGGGCGAGAAGTCACTGCCCGCATGCGCCAGGACCACCTCGGCTGTCACCTTGGCCAGGTGGCTGCTCAGGTCCACTGTGCGCCTCACCTCTTTGTTGACCAGAGGTGGAGCCCTAGCAGAGTTGCTGCCCGGCTCCGGGGCCCAGGCCGCAAACAGCAGCAGCAACGGCAGAAGGTGGACCGCGGGCACCTCCATAGCCGTGACCTAGTTGAGCCCTGCCTCCGTGTGCGTGCCTTGCGTTCCCCACAGGGCAGCGGCCCATTGGGCCACTCAGTTCCCCAAGATGGCGGCGCCCAGGGCCCCACAGTTAGTATTTAGTGAGGTAAGGCCTTTTTTTTTTTTTCCCCAGTAATAGTATCTGCTTTTTTTTTTTTAATTGAAGGATAATTACAGAATTTTTCGGGTTTCTGTCATACATCAACAAGAATCAGCCATATTGATTCTTGTTGAGGTATCTTTAATGACTTTACATTACTATAAGCAAAATGTAAGCAACTATTCCAGTTTGAGCACATCACCTCTATCAGACATGATTATCTAACATTTTTGCTAATTTAGAATGTATAGTAGTATCTCATTAAAATTTTCATGTACTTCTCTACTCCCTGGTGAGTTGGAAGGTTTCCTTTCTGCTTGTCACTAACCACATTGCCTCTTGTATACTTTGAAAGCACAAGAATGTTTGCTCTAATAGCACAGATGTTTGGGTTCCTGCATTTATAAACTGTTCTCCCTTGCTTTGGCTTTGTAACCTATTTGCTAATCTCCCTAACACCACTTGATCCATTATTTGTGTACTGTTTAACCAAACTCTACAAACTTGGGTAGGGATTAAGACAATGTCACTTGAAGTTTGGGCTCCAGTATAAATTCTTTTTTTAAGCTTTGTGGCATTAATTGATTCACTTTTTCTCTCAAAGCCTCTTTTCTCACATGTAGAAAAGAGAAACACCACTTATCTGTTTACCCCACAGTGTTATATGAGAACTATAAGCCTTGTAAAAGCATGCTCTGACAACGTTTTCTGTAAAGGGCCTTATGGTAACTATTTTAGGCTTACAGATCATATGGTCTCTGTTACAACTACTCAACTCTGCTATTGTACCATGAAAATAGTGTAGACAATGATAGTCCATTAATAAACATGACTGTAGTCTAGCAAAACATTTTTAGAATTATCAAAGTTTGATTTTATATTTATGTGTAAACATATTTATATCTAAATATATGTATATATGTAAATAAATTTAATTTAAATAAATCATATAATAAACATGTTACAATATAACATATATAACACATTATATGTAATTACATTTACAAGTGTTATATAATTACATATCATTAAATATTCATATGATTTAATTTTAATTTAATACATAAAATTTTCATGTATCACAAAATATTGTTCTTTTTTTTCTGTTACTTGCTTTTTTATTTGCTTAAGAATAGTTTCAGGTTGGTAACAATTTTACTACTCTCCCTGTTTTTTTTTAAATATATTTTAATTGGAGGCTAATTACTTTACAATATGGTGATGGTTTTGCCATACATTGACATGAATCAGCCATGGGTGTACATGTGGCCCCCATCCTAAACCCCCCTCCCATCCCTCTCCCCATCCCATCCCTCAGGGTTGTCCCAGTGCACCAGCCTGTTTCATGCATCGAACTTGGACTGGTCATTTATTTCACATATGGTAATATACATGTTTCAATGCTATTCTCTCAAGTCATCCCACCCTCACCTTCTCCCACAGAGTCCAAAAGTCTGTTCTTTACATCTGTGTCTCTTTTGCTGTCTCGCATACAGGGTCATCTTTACCATCTTTCTAAATTCCATATATATGCATTAATATACTATATTGATGTTTTTCTTTCTGACTTACTTCACTCTGTATAATAGGCTCCAGTTTCATCTACCTCATTAGAACTGATTCAAATGCATTCTTTTTAATAGCTGAATAATATTCCATTGTGTATATGTACCACAGCTTTCTTATCCACTGATCTGCCGATGGACATCTAGGTTGCTTCCACGTCCTAGCTATTGTAAACAGTGCTGTGATGAACATTGGGGTACATGTGTCTCTTTCAATTCTGGTTTCCTCTGTGTGTAGGATATTTTTGCAGCTACTTAAAAGTGTAAAATGTAAAACCATTCTTTGCTCACGCTCTATTACAAAAACAGGCAGTAGGCTGGATTTAGCCCACAACCTATAGTTTGCCAACCTCTTCCCTAAAGCCCTATCCAACAGTATGAGATCTCATGGGACGGTCAAAACAAATAGGTACCCAGAATAGGCAACAGTACTGTGACTGATTTTTTGTGTGAAAACAAGGAACAGAGAAGGTGTTGTGACTTGCCCAAAGCCACATGGCCCTCCAAAGGTAGACCTGGGATTTCCATCAGATCTGCCTTTTTCCAACCCCCCAAGCATTGTCTGCTGTAGCAGCTACCTCTCCAGTCAGTGATCTCAGCCCTGGGCCAAATCTTACCTATTCCTGACCTTCCATCCTTCCTCAGCTTGTTCCACATTGCCCCACCCAAAGCCAGGGATGCCATAGTAGCATCAGCATTTAGGAAAGAAAGAGCAAACCCAGTTCTTTTGGCTCCTACAAAGAGGCCCTTGATTCACCAACCACAAAGTCATGAATTTGCGCCTATTTTCCCATCCACAGTGGTATACAGACTAGTTTGTGCCTGCCACAGTGTGCACTCACTCACTCGTCAGGCATCTCAGATTATATATCTTCTCCCTCATGATGTGTGATCATAATCATATCTTTCCTTTTGTCTGCTTTTGAGGAGTTTTTACTCTTGGAGGACAAGGCCAGCAACAATAACAAAATCACCACTGTGGGAAATAGGAAACAGAATTGACATGTACAGAAATATCCAGTGGAAAGAGGATACAATTTGGAAAACTTTCACCAAAGTTCAAGTTGATTCTGCCATGAATTATCTGATCCCCCTGAGGCTTAGTTTCTTAGCTGAAAATGAGGATAATGAACTTCAAATGAGAACATATAAAGTGTGTGCTTTGTAAGCTTTAAAATGCTATACAAACTTTAGTTAACAGTATTATTACTTGTCTTGTACAACTCCAAACATTAACTTGAATCCTGACCTCGGCCTGATTTGAAATGTGATGCTCGTTGTCTTCTATAGAAGCTCCAAAGCAGTGTTTTCAGATTGTTTTCCCCCAAGTCTTACTTGATTTCCTGAATGAATGGAGATTGAATTCATTGTGAATTCTCCTGGCACCAACACAAATCTGAAGTATATGGGTTTGAAGTGACAAATGATAGGATGTTATTGCAGGGGCTTGTGTGGCTGGCAGCACAAGTAGAAGAATGAGCCCCATCTTCCCTGGCAGTGGTATCAACAGCCTCTGCACAACACCAAGGTGCCTCTGCATGACACCCAAGGCTGCCACCTACGCTGAGCACATCACAAAGCTTCCTGCAGCATCAGCTCTCAGCCTAGCCAGGCCCTGAAACCCTAGGGATGTCAGATACACAACTCACCCCGGCTCTCTGGAGACTTAGACATCTGGATAAGCATTCTTTCCTTAGGTTCTGATCAATGCCTGTTAACCCTGTATCACTTGGTTCATTTTATTCATTTTACTTATGGGGAAATTGAGGCTCATATAGTAAAGGTGGCTTGCACCGAATTATGTAAGCCCTGTTCTTAGCTACTATTAGGAGACTTTGGTGCAAGTTCCTATTCTGCAACCGACTAGCTATGTGACCCTTGATTGACTTATCATTGGTGAAAGGTGATTAATTTTATCATCTATTAAAATTAGCATTTCAGTAGTACTTTAGAGTTGATCCACTGTATTCATAATCTAATCCCTGTAATAAACATTAAGACGAGGGGCATTGTGGTAATCTGCATTTTGTCTAAAAGGAAAGACAAGCTCAGAGAAATTAAGTGATCTGCAAAATTACTTAGCTAATAAATGGCATCTTCTGATTCCAAATAAAATACTTTCTCCACCAATGCATATGACTCAAATTCCTCAATAATGAAAAGGAATTAAAACTTGTCTTGAAAAACTTACAGGATATATGTGAAAGTATGCTGAAGTAAAAACTACTCAACCATCAGTTCCTAGCATCTTGAAAAGAAGGCTTCTATTAGTTATCTATTGCTGAGGAGTAAACCACCTCCAAACATAACAGTTTATAACAGTGAACATTTAAGTTCTCATCCAGCTTCAGAGGGTCAGGAATATGGGAGCAGCTTAACTGGGAGACTCTGGCAAAGCTGCATCTCAAGACTTGACTGGCACTAGAATCCTCTTCCAGGCTGTCTCCTGTGGTTGGTGGCTGGAGGCCTCTATTCCCCCATGGTGGGGATGGGTGGTGATCTCCACGGGCTGCCTGAGTGTCTTTATGATGTGGCAGCTGGCTTCCCCCTTGGACTGAGTGATCCAAGAGAGACAGAAAGAATATACCCAATACGGAAGCTGCAGTCTCTTTTTAACCTAATTAAGAGTGACATCCCACCATTTTTGCAGTATTCTATTCTCTAAGTCCAGCCCACACTCACGGGGAGAGCATTACACCCATACATGAATATCATGAAGTGAGGATCATGAAGATCATTTTGGAGGCTGGCTACTATAGGATCCCTTTATAATTCTAAAGTTTATGTTGACTCCAATAAGATGAATATCATAATTTTTATATCATCTGCTTTATTGATAAAATATTAAACTAAATGAAATTGCCCCAATTTGACTATTTGTGATCCACAAATAGTGGGTCACAAAAATTTCATATAGTTCAGCCCAATTTATAACCTTTGGAAGTAGTTGATGCCAACAGTTCAGTTATGGAGCTGCTATTCTACATAGTTACTGAGAAACTTTTATGGGCAGAAACTGATCTAGCTCCTGGAGGTACAATGGTGAATGAGACAGGGAAGATCTTTCCTCTCCTGGACTTAATACTCTTAACAGTTCTCAAACCTGAATCCTTGAGACCCACACTAGACTCACTAAATCAGGAAATGTGGGACTGAGGCCAAGGATTTACATTTCCGAATGCCCCACAGGTGACTGATGCTGCTGAGTCCATGGTCCAGCATTTGGGAGCCACTGGTGCATATTTCCATTCTCACCTTCTTCACCTTCCATTTACTCTATAGCCCACAGCAATGGGTTTCCACTTCACCACTTCACAGAAATTGCTCTTGCTTACATCACCATGACCTCTTGAGAGCCAAGTCCATTAACTCTTCTAGACTTCTCTTACTTTCTTCCTGTGGCATGATGTTGCTGGCCTCATATTGCTTCTGAAAATCCCCTCCTCTGGTTTTTAACAACACTGTCTTTTTGTTCTCCTCCTACCTTCACTCTGGATCCTCCCTTTCAGTGTCCTACTCTTGATCCTCTTCCTATCCCACTGGGTAAATGGTGCCATTGCTCAGTATTCTGGCTTCAGTCAACCCTCTCACTCTCCAAAGTGTTCCTGGGTGACTTCCTCCATAACCCTGGTTTAAGCAGTCTTTATCAATGACTCAAAACCCTGTACACCAGACTTCACTCCCCAGGACTCGTCGGCACACAATACTCAATAGACCCCATGATGCACCCCATTTATTCATGAAGGATATTAATAAATATATCCTTAGTTAGGATCCAGTGGTCCAGAGCTATTTATTATTGGATTATAACTAAACAAACAATATAGTTTAACTCAAACTACATCGTGAACTTCTTGAGGGCAAGAACTAAGTCTTGTTTATTTCTGTGTCCTCATGTTATTCAGGACACTTTGAAGATATAACAGCAGAATCAGTTGAAAACTGACTTGTGTCTTGTTTCTCAATGCCCACCTCATCAGCAAAGAAATAGAAAAAGTCTATGTTCCTGCCCCAGCAAGTTAACTAGCCTTTTGCTTTAGAGAAGTCACCAGGTGAGAGTGAGCTTCTCTAAAGACGAATGTTGAACAATATTTTTGTGTTTTAAATTCTGAGACCGAAAGGGAAGAGGGGATGGAAACAATTTATTGAATGCTTAAGGGAAGAGAAGGACAGGGAAGAAGGGGTGGTACAAATATGACTTTCTTTGCATGTGTATATGTGTGTGCATATGCATATTATCTCTGCATATGAAGATTATATATATATAGTATATATGTGTGAGTACATGTATTATTCTATAGCACATATACAAAGATCACATTGTTGTTGTTCAGTCCCTAAGTCGTGTCCAACTCTTTGTGACCCCAAAGACTGCAGCACACCAGGCTTCCTTGTCCTTCACCATATCCCAGACTGCTCAAATTCATGTCCATTGAGTTGGTGATGCTATCTAACCATCTCATCCTCTGTTGTCCCTTTCTCTTCCTGCCTTCAATCTTTCCCAGAATCAAGGTCTTCTCCAATGAGTCGGCTCTTCACATCAGGTGGCCAAAGTATTAGAGCTTCAGTATTAGTCCATCCAATGAATATTCAGTATAGATTTCCTTTAGGGTTAACTGGTTTGATCTTGCAGTCCAAGGGACTCTCAAGAGTTTTCTCCAGCACCACAATTTGAAACCATCAATTCTTCAGTGCTCAGCTTTCTTTATGGTTCAACTCTCACATCCATACATGACTACTGGAAAAACCATAGCTTTGACTATGTGGACCTTTGTCGGCAAAGTGATGTCTTTGTTTTTTAATACTCTGTCTAGATTTGTCATAGCTTTCCTTCCAAGGAGCAAATGTCGTTTAATTTCATGGCTGCAGTCACTGTCTGCAATGATTTTGGAGCCCAAGAAAATAAAATCTGTCACTGCTTCCACTTTTTCCCCTTCTATTTGCCATGAAGTGATTGGACTAGATGCTATGATCTTAGTTTCTGGAATGTTAGTTTTAAGCCAGCTTTTTCACTCTCCTCTTTTACCTTCAAAAGGCTCTTTAGTTCCTCTTCACTTTCTGCCACTAGAGTGGTATCATCTGCATATCTGAGGTTGTTGATTTTTCTCCCAGAAATCTTAATTCAAAATTCAGGCTTAAACTGAAGAAAGTAAGGATAACCATTAGGTCATTCAGGTATGACCTAAATAAAATCCCTTATCATTATATGGTAGAGGCAATGAATAGGTTCAAGGGATTAGATATGGTAGACAGAGTGCTTGAAGAACTATGGCTAGAGCTTCCTAACACTGTACAGGAGGCTGTGACCAAAACCATCCCAAAGAAAAATAAATGCAAGAAGGCAAAGTGGTTGTCTAAGGAGGCTTTACAAACAGCTGAGGAAAGAAAAGAAGCAAAAAGCAAGGGAGAAAGGGAAAGATATACCCAACTGAATTCAGAGTTCCAAAGAAAAGCAAGGAGAGATAAGAAAGCCTTCTTACTTGAACAGTGTAAAAAGTAGAGGAAAACAAGAGCATAGGAAAGACTAGAGATCTCTTCAAAAAAACTGGAGATATTAAGGGAACATTTCATGCAAGGATAGGCACAATAAAGGACAGAAATGCTAAGGACCTAACAGAAGCAGAAGAGAATAAGAAGAGGTGGCAAGAATACACAGAAGAACTATACAAAAAAAAAAAAAAACCTTGTTGTTGTTCAGTCACAGTGGCCACAGGACTGGATAAGGTTAGTTTTCATTCCAATCCCAAAGAAGGGCAATGCCAAAGAATGTTCAGACTACCACACAATTGCACTCATTTCACATGCCAGCAAAGTGATGGTCAATTCAAGCCAGGCTTCGACAGTATGTGAACCAAGAACTTCCAGATGCACCAGCTGGGTGTCAAAGAGGCAGAGAAACCAGAGATCAAATTGCCAACATTGCTTGGTTCACAGAGAAAGCAAGGGAGTTCCAGAAAAACATCTACTTCGCTTCATTGACTACACTAAAATCTTTGACTGTGTGGATCACAACAAACTGTGGAAGATTCTTAAAGAGATGGGAGTACCTGAGAAACCTGTATGCAGGTCAGGAAGCAACAGTTAGAACCTTACGTGGGACAACTGACTGGTTCAAAATTGGGAAAGGAGCACATCAAGGCTGTATATTGTCACCCTGTTTATTTAACCTATGCAGAGTACATCATGTGAAGATCATATTTATATATTTACATATATATATGTACATATGTGTACATATACACATATATATATAACACAATGCTTCACATGATTATTATGTAAAGTAAATGAACTAATGTAAATAAAACACTGAGCATGTATCTGGTACATAGTAATGAAGCATTCTGCTCTCTCCAAAATCCTACTTGCTTAAGCAAAGACAAAATTACAAAGCATTTCCATTTGAGTCAGACCTAATTGTTAAGCCTAACATTAGGCCAGAGAGAGAATAACTACACTCTTGAAATTGTATACATAATTTATACAAAGATGCATATGTTTTTCTGAGGATAAAAGCCATAATTTTCATGAGATACACAAAGGAGTCCTTGTCTCTAAAAATTTTCAGAATGTCTAGGAATCAAGTGCTGGTCAACATTTCAACAATTGTTACCATTCTTACTTATTCTTAAACATATTAATTTCCCAATCAAGATATGCATCAGTGACTCAAAGATCCTCCTTTTAAGGAGACTAGTGGAATCTTCATTCATTAATGCCAGTACTCATGCATTTATTTATGCAGTAAGCAATCATTTGTACTGACTCTACATTTGACATCACTAAGCCCACGGTACAGAGACACACAGACTGTAAGATCATTCAAAAGACAACTACCTAAACTGTGATGAAGGCTTAAAGTGACCAAAGATTTGAAAAAGGAACATCTCAGCAGCTTAGCAGCAATAGCTTCAAAATCTGCTACTGTCAACAGCAAGAAAAATTGTTTGAAGGAAGGGAGATCACTCAGTAGTAGGGAGCAGAAGTGTAGCAGAGAATGTTTTCTCTCTAACTGGGCAGAAGCTAAGGAAAGACAATCTCCGAAACCACCCCCACCCACCATCCCTGCCTCTTTATTTTTAGCTTTATTGAACTGAAAACTTTCCTTTATGTTCTATTTTTTTTTTTCCTTTAGCTTAGTGTGAATTGTGGGCTCTTGAAATCTTTGAAGTGGGAAAGTCCCTAATCTACAGACATAGCATGCAAATTAGGTCTAATCTTGAAAATATCCAATGTCAAGAGTCTTACTATCTTGAGAGGTCCATTCTATATTGAATGGGCCTAATTATTAGTTGTTTCTTCCTTGTTTTGAGCTAAAATTTGCTCTAATTTTCGCCTCAAAGTTCTAATTCCATCTTCTGGGATAATACATGTCTTCCATAGCAATATTTTTAATTAATGGCTTATAAAATAGATTTTGGAATTATATCCAGTATTATAATCAATGCAATTGAATAGGATAGGATAGGCTAATAGAAGAGTAGAATAGAAAATAATAGAATTATAGTGTGTGAGAGAGACAGGTTTTGTTTTTCAAGGTATTTCAACTGTTTATAGATTTACGTAAATATGTACCAGGTTTGATATAAAATGTCTTTCTTACTATGGGTTGCCACTGAAAAGTTTGGAAAATATCAGTTCCTTAAGGTTAAATTAAGACAGCTGTGGCATGGATCCCTATGTCTTCTCTTCTTCAGATTCACTGTCCCAGTATTCTTTAACACTCCTCATTTGGCTTTGTTTCTAGTCTCTTCCCTACCATGGTCTAACTTCTCTGACAAGACTCTTGAATGTTCCACTTGAAATGGAAGGCACAGAACCTCTCAGATAGGACAGGACTGGGAATCGTGCAGACAATCCACACCTTGGGGCAGGAAGACAGGTGGGAGTTCTCTCTACTACAGTGTTTGCTAAGTTCTCAGATGCCTTCAGCAGTGGAGCACCAAGGTCATTGATCCTATCACCAGAAAGCTTCCAAAAAGGTGTCTGTGGGAGACTTGAATTCAAAACTATATAATGCACAGCTGCTCTACCCGGTTTCAGAGTAGTGCCAAGAGATAAAGAAGACCACCATCCTGTGCACTCCAGGCCCACTCACACTTATCAGCTCAATGAATTTGTGGGCTATGTAGTATTATTTCACCTCACTTTATAAGAAAACTGAGACTCAGAGATACAAATAAAAAAACGATGTATTTTAGGACTGTCATAAAACTTGCAGTAAATGGTCATCAGACAACCTACAGTGTGCTATACATCACAATGGTGGTAGCTCTCACTTAAATAGCATTTCATTGTTTTCAAGACACTCTCATATCCCTAGACCAATCATCCAGGGGTATGTGCAGGGCTCGTGATAGAACTTCTATCTTCCAGATGAGAACATGGGTCCAGGGAGATTATGTTAGTTGTACAAGACCACACAGCCAGAAGGTGGTACAACTACCTATAACTTGAGAGCCAACTCTAAATCCAATGCTATTTTCATGGGCCTCTCTGCCTAATGCTGACAGTTTTACTCAGATCTACTGAAGCAAATGCTCTTTATTTTCCCTTGTCTGGAAATTTACAAAGAGCTTCTAGGATGCTAATGCTCTGTCCGGCTATCCTCTTATGGCCAAGATGGCATGAGCCTTTGTGATTCTAGAATAAGATGGATTCTTCCCATAAATGGCCAACAAGTTTGGGCCAAGTTGTAAACATTATTTACATCAATCTCAGACAGCAGGTGAATCTAGTCAGGGTGCCAGAGAATATATGAGAAAATCAGGCAGCCTTAATCTCTGTAGCATGTGTGAGGAAATGAAGACTCCCTTGACTGATGGTTGGCTTGATATGTCCGAAGAGGATTAAGTTTGGCTGCGACAGAAATGGCTGGGGAGCCAAAGTGAAGAGAACTCGATGAGGTATGGCCTTCAAAGTTTAAACTTCTAATCTCCATGGACCAGAGTGACTTCGTAAGGAATTCAAGAAGAACGCAACTCGCTCAACATATAATAGGATCCTGAAATCCTAAGAATGTTAGCCTGAGGCCAGAAAAAGGAAAGAAGTGTACTGGTGCCCACTGTGGGGTGAAGTCTCAGACAGACTGTGGCAGTGCTGCTTTGATAACTCAGTGCTATGGAGGTATTACGGGCTTGATGACATTTGCAGGGGTTGACACCCACCCAAACTCATCTTCTAAACGAAGAGCTTAATAGAAGCAGCAGCTAAACATATCCATGCATTCACCCAAACTAGCAGACTGGCAAAGTCAAGCCCAGCAATAAATGGAATTTAATCTCTGGAATTTAACCCTAAATACCATCATTGGAATTCTGAGGTGATTCTCTGACCATGCCCCCCAATCCCTGCTCACAAGTTTTTCTTCCTTTAGGGGTTTGTTTTTTGATAATAAGCTTTACTTGCATTTGCAAAATATAAAAAAGTGAACTTCCAGATGGACTTCTTAAAGTGCAATCCAAACACGAGGGAAACAAGAAATCCAAAAGTCAAAGGCGAGTGGGAGGTTTTCTTCTCCCCCAAATCTCTGGGGAGTCCGATTCATTCAACATGTTCACATTCTAGTTTCATTTCCATTTTCTATAATAAGAGATGAAGATGTAATATGTCAATGTTGATGTATCAGAGAGATGATGAATTCCAGGCTAAAACACAGCGACATCTGCTTGGAAACGAGATGGAAGAAATTAAGATGCTTACCATGATTATTTTCCTCCCCAGCAAATTTATAGTATCTCTGGTCTCAAGGGCAGAAATTCCAGACAGATTAGCTTTTCATCTCCTAGGTAACTCTCTGAACTGCATAGCTATAGAAATTCATTGCTTTAACACTGGGTGTCCTTATTAGGGAAATATCTTAAATTCTGTGCCAACAAAGAAACTCATTGACTACTAAGCAATAGTCCTGAAAATATTTATCACATGGATTTCAAACAGGTGCTCCAAACAGAACAAAAGCTGGGGTTATTCACCACTTGGACTAACTGGGAAAATTATTTACACCTAGCACAGTACATTTTATGCTTTTAGTACATATTTTTTCTAGGCTATATGTCCTCATATTCTAGGGATGATAAATTTGCTTAAATACCAGAGGGAACTGGTGAATGTAAATAGAGCTATATAAATAATAGGTGCTAGAGCACTAGAATTGCCTGTACTATCTATACTCATTCATAAATTATTCAGCTAAAATGTATCCAGTCTCTACTACATGCCTGTGTTCAGCACTGGAGATGCAAAGGTAAATACAATATGACCACTGCCTAGTTCAAAATTTGTTTTATTTATTCCTTTCAAACATCTTAGGAAGCTGTGCAGGCATAAGCATGAGCATGTCCATTTCATAGATGAGGAAGCTGAGGCTGGGGGAGGTCACATACCAGGAATTACCAAAGTCAAGACTGGTACTCTAGCCTTTTTTATTTAAGTTCAGCACTCTGCCCACTCCCTTACACACTGGCATCTCATGCCTTACACACTGGCATGAGACCCAAAGAAGGTTTGGGTGAACCCCATTCACAGTGTCTGAGGACATCACGGCTGGCTTCTGACCCAGGATTAGCATCCCAATACATTCCATTTGCACTTTTTTATCCAGATATTTAGCACCATGTAGATATACCTATGGTCTCAACCAAGACTAAGCAATATTTTGCAGGAGTTACCAAAATGCTCATTGAAAATCGCCAGCCCAGGTTTGATGCTCAGGGCTGGTGCACCAGGATGACCCAGAGAGATGGAATCGGGAGGGAGGTGGGAGGGGGGTTCTGGAAGGGGAACATATGTATACCCATGGAGGATTCATGTCAATGTATGGCAAAACCAACACGAAAATGTAAAGAAAATAAAATAAATAAATAAAAAGGAAAAAAAAAAAAGAAAAACTATTCTCTTCTAATTGCATTTTGAGATGGTCCAGTAGGGTAACGGGTTGGGACATTTTTGAAGCAGTTTCTCTCCAGATTTAAGCAACAAGCATTGTAAATGTTCCCCAAAATATTGCTTGGCATAAAAACCTCTTTCAATGCAAATGAGCCACTGATAAAAGGAATTTGTTAAGAGAGACAGGAGTTGGGGTGAAGCTTATTAGCCACTTGGTTGCCAGGGAAGCAAAGCTGCCAGAGGAGACTGGACTGGAGATGAACTTGGGGTGGGGTGAGGCGTGGTTGTGTGTGGGCTGAGTACATGGGTCATTTGCAGTCAATAAGGGGCAAAGAGGACTTTCTTACATCCTTATTAGATACAACTTATTTGGTTTTTTTAAATACTGGCAGAATCAAAATGTGGCTACTCCAAAATAACCATGGTGAAATGGAAATAGCAGAACAAAATGGAAATGATTTGGGGATCAGAAAAACTTAGATTTGAGGATTCCCTCACCTGTTAGTTGTGTGACTTTGGGCAATATTTGAATTTCTCTGAGTTTCCATTTCCTCATCTCCAAAATGAAGACAGTCAATCCTACTTCATAGGATAAATATGATGAAGGATTTGAAAGCACTTATTAAATTATTAAACAGTACATAAATCTAAGTTTTCCTTTTCTGTTTACAAAAAAATTCAAATTCAGATCCAGTAAATATCTCTCTATGCACAAATATTATTCTTTGCTAATACACTCTTGTCTTCCAGCTGACCCAGCTTTGCTCATACTTGCTCTGGATATTTCATATGACTGTACATTCAGAGTACCTTCTGTGGATATTTCCTAAGGCTTCAGTTCTGTAGTCACAAGCCTGAAAATATTACATCTCTGATTTGCGAAAGCAAGGTCTGTGATTAGTCTTCTAAGCACAATTAACCAAAGGCCACACACAGATTACGTTCAGATGTCTGATGGCCATCATGAGTTTGACTCTTGATTTCTAAGCTCTCCAGCTTGTTCCTTCACCAGTTCCTATCACCTCAGTAAATAACAACTCCATTCACTCAGTTGTTCAGCTCAAATCTTCTGTCTACTCCCCATCAATGTCCAATCTGTCCCTTAGAAGTACTGTCACTTCTATCTTGAAATACATCATGAATACAACCTCTTGTTGCCTTCCCACCAGCGCCACCCTACTCCAACCCACAAATTTCTCTTGTCTGGAATACTGTCAAGCTTCACTGGTCTTTCCACCCTTTCCTCTTTACTGGTCTTTCCACCCTTTCCTCTTTACAGTCCATTATTCTTATAGCAACCAGAACAACACTTAAAAAATATAACTTAGGCCAATCAAGAGACCTTCAATAGTTTCCTGTCTCATTCAGAATATGGATGAAATCTTAACAATGGCCTACAAGACCCCAGCTGAGCTGAGCTGTCTTCCCACTACCTCTCAACTTCATTTTCTTCCATCTACTCACTTAATCCTGCCACTCTGGTGCTCTAGGCCACCAATTACCCTCTTGCTTCAGGAAAAATTGTGCTTGTCATTCCCCTTGCATGGATCATTTTTATACCAGATATTCACATTTCATTTCTCCACTTTACCCAAGATTCTGCATCAAACATCATTTCTTCAGAGAAATGATCTCCTGGACTCCTGATCACTTCTGATGTTTATTATTCTTAGCACTGACATATTATGTTATGTTATACCATATTATATTATGTAACACCATATTGTATTATATTATTGTTTACTGCTTGTCTCTCTATTGGTATATAAGCCCCACAGGGGCAGGTACTTGATCTCTTTCATTTGTTGCCATATCTCCAGCATTTAGATTAAATCCTCTCATTGTAGATGTTTTCAGTGACCATATGACACATCCTTGAACCTACCAGGATACCAGAACTGCCTTTCAGCTGGGAAAACACTTAATCCAGCTTGGTTGATGGGATAATCAAGGGTTTAGAGAGAACCATGTAGCAACCAAAAGGTATTCTGCCTGGAGCTGAGGAATAAGGAGGAGCAATAAAAGAGCACAGAAGTCCCAGCTAACAGGAGTTAAATTACTTGCCCAAAGTTATAGACAGAATATATTCAATAAAAAACTGAGATCTGAACCAAAGGGATTCAGAACATGCCACCCCAAAATATGCATTTTGGCATATCGATTATTTTGAGCTAAAGGCACATGCCAGGAGGGTTCTCTGACCTCCCCTTTGTGACATGAAAACAAGTTATAAAACTTCCCAGAAGCAAGGTGACCTCCCTGCACCAGGAAGAGAACATTCTTATCACCAGGTAAGTTGACACCAAAATGGATCTGTACAAACAAATCTACTAAAATAATCCTTATATTCCATTAGTTTCCCCAATATATTTCCTAGTCACTTTTCCATGATCCTCTGCCCCTAGAAACTTAAATACCTTTTCCTTTGTCTTGTCACGTTTCCACAAATTTACCATTCTTTGTTTAAAAGGGTATGAGTTCTCAGTCCTAAGAGCTTCTTAGCACCTTCAGAGGTCCAACTCACCTACATCTAGGGGCTACTGCAGAAAGGTTCAATTCAGTTTAAATGCATTAGGGAAGCAGCACTGCTTTTCTTGTAGCTCAGTCGGTAAAGAATCTGTCTGCAATGCAGGAGACCCGTGTTCAATTCCTGGGTTGAGAATATCCCCTGGAGAAGGAAATGGGGAAGGCTCCCATATACATGTAAAAATATTTTTTCTTATGAAGGCTCCCATATTCATGTAAAAATATTAAATACAATTTGTATGCTTTTCTCCTGTTAACCTATTTCATGACAGTTTAATTCTCAGGTCCAGTCACAGAACGTAAGAGGATAAAGGAGAAATTCATCTCCTGTGGAACAATACTGTAAACAAACCATGGTGGTAGTTCAGTTGCTAAGTCATGTCCGACTCTTGCAACCCCATGGACTGTAGCCTGCCAGGCTCCTCTGTCAATGGGATTCTCCAGGCAAGAATACTGGAGTGGGTTGCCATTTCCTTCTTCAAGGGATCTTCCTAACCCAGGAATCAAACCTGGGTCTCCTGCATTGCTGATAGATTCTTTACCAACTGAGCTATGAGGGAAGCAGTGCTGCCTCCCTAAAGCATTTAAACTGAATTGAACCTTCCTGCAGTAGCCCCCAGATGTAGGTGAGTTGGACTTCTGAGTTAGTTCCTAGAGTATGAAAGGACACCATAGAACTTCTAGAGCTGATAATCAGAGACATTGAGCCAGGACCTCAATGACCACTCCAAGAACCTCTGGTGGCTTGTACCTCTGACACTCAGGAAGCTGTGAGAGGCATAGCCTCCTCTCAGACCCTAGGAGGGTCTCCCAAATGAAGACTTCAGCCTATTGGTCCAGCCTGAACTGGTATCATGGAATTCACCCAAAAAAAAAGGTGAACTTTAGCTTGATTAATGATTGTGAAACTCACTGGGTTTCGGTTCCTAGGGACTGCTTCTTTCCTCTAATTCTCTTGAAATCTCTCAGCTATGAAAGCTGGTCACCAGGAAAATGTTTGTAAATATCCCTCTAGGGGGCTGTCCCCTGGGCTGGAGACAATGCCCTGACTCTAGAGTCTTACCAGATCCTCTGAAGTGTGCAGAGAAGATGGGCCAATGTTTGTCCACATATCTAAGGAAGGAGACATTTTCAAGCAGGTACCACTCAGCCTTGATAAAGGCACTTCTCTCCTGTCTCATGAGAGGCTGGTCTAGTCCCTTCTGTATCTCCCAAATCCTAGTGCACTCTGAAGTGAACTGTCTTCACCAGCAACAGAACAAGTGAAAATCCTTATAATGACATTTTGATCCCATACAAATATCAATTCTTACAGTCTCCAAAATTCTCTCACCATACTCTGCACAGGCATTACCAATAACCAAAGTTGTTATTCTCTCCAGAGCCTGCTGAGAGAGAAAGCTATTTTACTGAAGATTGTTTCTTTGACATTCACGCTCCAACAAGGATAGTCTCTTCTGGGCCTAATTTGACTTCTTTATGTGCCAAGAGGAAACTTTCCATCTGAAGGGCAGGCATTCAGATAACTGAAGAGCCTTTAGGAGGTACTTTATAATTTCCTTGAATTTCCTAGAATGTTTGGAGAATAATGTGTATTGATTAGCTGTCTCTTTCAAAATGTTTAACATTCTCCTATCCTTTTTTTTTTTAAGGGAATTAACAGTGAAGAGAGAAAATAAAAAGAATATACTGATTCACTCATCCATGTTTTCTGACTAAAAGGGGTGTGAATTAAAATTCCACAAAATGTAACAGAGGCCATGCAAGGACATTGGAAGCCAAGCAGTTATTCCTGGTAAATTTGGAATTGAAGTTGCGAAAATAAGAGAGATGGCAGTGACTCCTTGAGACCATGTCACAATCTGAATCTGACACCAGGATGGCCAGCATGACTAAACGACAACTTCAGGAGTTGAGGGTTGACATGGGGGACATGTAACCTTCAGCTCCCCAGCACAAAGGGAAGTAGAGATCTGATCATGCCACAGACCTAGTACATGTCATTCACCATACAAGTGTATGACATTCCTAGGGCAATGTTCTCATAGAGAATGCTGCTTCCAACCAATGAAGTGGCACACACACATACACAAAATTACAGCTATGACCAATGATGTCACATAATAGCAAAACAAGCATATTGGAGGGTTTTTTGTTTTTTTTTTTTTTACTATGGTACCCTATTTGCAGGGCTTCTGAATTTTTGTTTTTCTTCCAGCCTACGCCTTTCCAGGTCACCCCAGGGGATTGACATTTTAGCATAGCAAAGACCACCCACTCATGACACATCAATGAGCCATGGTTGAAGCTTTGCTAGTGGAAAGAACATCAGATTTAGAGATAGGAGACCTGAGCTGTATTCCTGATTGTTGTAGCTAGCTGCATAACTTTGCACAAATCACTCAATTTTCTTAGGACTGTTGCTACATCTATAGAATGCAAAACCTGGAAAATTTAAAGGACTAATCTTATGAAGGAGGTATTATCATCTCCTTGTTACAGGTTGAGGAAACTATGGCCATGCAATTAATAAGGAAAAGAACCAAGGCAATGTAAGATTTGTCAGATTATATTTTCAGTGTCTGTCTACACAATGATTTCCTGAGCTGCTCTTGATCATGAAGGAAGAGAAGTGACCAGGAAGGAATATTAGCAGAGAGGGGAAAAAGTGGCAGTGAAGCTATGTTTAAACACCCAAAACTCACGTTCACTCACGCTCTTGTCCCTCAGAGATACCTTCTGGCTTTTAATGTGAGGAAAAGACCAGTCCCTAAATCTCTGAGTACCAACACAAGTGGACGTGTTGCACAAGTAGAAACAAAGGCCTGGAGTCCTACTTTAAGTGCATTTTATATTTAATGCCATTAACGCACAGTACATTAAAAGTTTCACGTTAAACTTCTTCCACTGAGCCCAGTTTCAAGTGTGAGGTGGCAAAAATTAACAGCTCCTGAAACCATTTTCTCTTTTTTTCAAGGTGTACTTTAGGGAAGCTGGAGTTTCAACAAAGGAAGTAAAACAGAACCTTTGCTTTGGTCTTCTTTCCAGCTTTCCTGTAACCCTCAGGCCCACTCAGTGCCAGCTATAGCCCCACATCCTTTCCTCTGACAAGTCTTAGCTGCAGCCTCATCTCCTCAGGGAAGCCTTCCCTGGCTGCCTCCAGAGTCAAGGGATCTCTTCAACCTTCCCCCTCAAAGCACTAGGAACCTCTCCTCCTCAGCATATCACATGCTTGTCCTTGTTCCATTAAATTTGGGTAATTATTGGTTAAGTGTCTGTCTTCCTGAGAGACTCTCAGCTTCCTGAAGACAGTGAATGTGCCTGCTTTGTTGACTCCTAAGCCCACAGAGCCAAGGGCAGTGCCCAGCACAAGGTGGTAGGTGTTGGCCGAGCCACACCCTCACTCGTTTCCCCTTCCTCCCCAGGGTCTGAGTCACTTACCACCGAGAGCTATTTGCAGAGCACACACGACATGTGGCATGGTGTTGAGTGATGTGGAGCCCGGGAACTCATCTCCACTCCCGGAGTGAGCTGGCACTGAGCCAGGAGGCAGCCACCACTGTGGCATCTCAGAAGCAATACGGCATCTTGTAGTCAGGACAGCCTGCTTTGAACTTCATTTTCCCTATCTGTAAAACAGAAATATAAACACCTCAGATGTTTACCTCAGAGTTGTTCTGAGGATCACATGAATGAACAATGAAAGAGGTCTCTATGTCATGCATCATCTCACTGTGAATGCCCGGTTTTTATTATCAGCATCAGAGGTGGGTGACTTTTCTTAACCCCTATAGCAGAACTTTCTTGTGGCTCCTTTTAGCACATCCTCCTCTCCGATTTCCACCCAGATCTGTGGTCCCAGAGCTCTCATGGCCTAACCCCTTATTTCACAGATAGGGAAACTGCAACCCAGACTAAGGAAGGGACCTGCCCCAAATCTCACATGGAGTCAGAGGCAGAGCCAGGACTAGAACCTGGGCATTTGGTGTCCTCTCCACCCACCCACCCTGGGCTGTCTCCTTCCCATGTCTCCTTGAGTCAGTTTCCATACCCCAAGATGGCTTCTTCTGCCCCTTTTGAAGCCATTCCTATCCTCACTACACAGGCTACAGATACACAAAGATGCTGGCTCAATTGTTTGTTAAATATGAGTTTAGTTGGATGAATAGTTGTTAGAGGTCCTAAAATATTTTGGCATGAGCCTGCTTGGTTCTTAACACCCCTCCCATTTTCACTTCATTATTTTAATGAGGCACCTTACCAGCATCCCCTCTTACTCTCTCCCTGTAAAAATGAACACATTTTTCCTCTATAGAAGAGAATTTTAGATTCATTCCGTGCTGGGGGAGAGAAGATTTTAGCAGATCGAAGCCCACATCTGTGGAGCTGAGGTTGAAACGGGGAGAGGGGACCATAGAGGAGGAAGGGCGAATAGTGTGACAACTATAGCAATGGCAGTAATAGCACCCATGCACTGCACTTTCTGTAGCAGTGCTGTGCTGAGCCCTTAGCCTGTGTTATCTTGGTTCTAACAACATACAATAAAAGGTACACTGTGTTGAACAGTAGCCCCCAAAATTCATGTCCACTTGGAATCTCAGAATGTGATCTTATTGGGAAATAGGGCCCTTATAGACATAATTAGCTAAGATGAGGTCATTCTGTAAAAGAAGAGAAAACAGAGACCCAGACACACAGGAAGAACCACATATGATTACGGAGGCAGAGCTTGGAGTGATCCATCTACAAGCCAAGGAATGCCAAAGATTTCTGGCACCTACTAGAAGCTGGGAAGAGGCAAGGGAAAAATGCTTCCTGAGGGCCGTTGTCGGTGACAGTGTCAGGGCCTGCTAACACCTTGATTTTGTATTGCTAGCCTCCAGAACTGAGAGAGAATAAATTGCTGTTGTTTTAAGCCATTAAATTTGTGGTGGTTTGTTACAGAAGCCATAGAAAAGGAAGAGAGGAAGTATTAAAACTCCCATAACCTAGATAAAGTTAGAAAGTATTTCAAATCCAGCATCTTTGAACTTGATAATAACAACAGAAGGAATCTGGGGGATTTCTGTGACTAGTCTCCATCTTATGGACTAGGCATCTGAGGCCAGAGAAGTAAGACAAAATGGTCATGTAAGAGCGAACATTACAGTTGAGACATGCATTTCAAGTTAAGCCCAGAGAGATGCTCCCCTCAAAATACAAATTCCCCTCCTGTTGCCCTTCTCCCTCCTTCAAACAGAGGGGGAGGATCCTATCCCTTTCCCAGCATCATCTTGGGCAGAGCAGACCTCAAAAAACCATGAGCTCTCAGGCTCCTCCAGCCCCTCAGCCAAGCCTGTTTCTAGGTGTCAGGTCAACTCTTCTTAGATCTAACTTCCTAACTCTGATGTGCAGGGAAGATAATCCAAAAATTCACAGATATTTGGTAAACTAGGAACATAGTCTTGATCTAATAAGACAAAATTGGACTATATTTGAAAAAGTAGAGTGCAGTCAGCTTGTTATTTGGCCTTGAATGTAAAAACACTTCAACTAAAGTGGTTTTCCTAGTCATTAATTCTCCTAAAGAGAAATTTACCTAAAAGTCATCTCCCTTAAAGTGTTTTGAAAATTAGATGAGATTAAAATAAGGATGTTAAAATGAAATTAAGCAATTGTTTTAGGGGGCAAGATTTTAGTTAACAGACCTGAAGCCTTGAATGTCAAGTTCTAACTATTCTAGAAGTTATGGGAGAGATCATCAAAGGGCTTGGAGTCAGGAGTGATGTGTGCTCTGGAAAGGCTAACTAAGCAGCCATGAGAAGGATGGATTGGAGAAGAGACTGGAAGACCAATTTATGGAGGTTGTGGTAAAGGTCCAAAGGAGAGAGGTGAGCCCAGGGCTGGGGCAGGAGAGGCCAAGTAAAAGGGCAGATCAAAGACAGATGGCAAATGTACAATGACATTTACTGATGGCTGATTATGGGGAATCAAGTGGGATAAAGCTTGGATTTTAACAGTCAGTGGAAGTGAAAGGAGGAGAAGGAGCAAAAGCAGGCAGGAAGGTGAGTCTGGTTTTGTCAGCATGGATGTGGATGTGACCACAGGAGCTCTGGTCAGTTATCTGAATCCTGGTCTGCTCATTTCTGGACTTTGTTTTAGCAACAGAAATATAAACTTCCATCTTATTTAAGTCATTGATATTTTGGGATTTCTGTTTCTTGCAATCAAATATAAGCCTTATACCAATACTGGAGCTTTGTCCTCACAACAACATTTCCCTCTGAAAAGATAATTACTTTATCCCCAGAATGTTTATAACTTTAAAAAAAGCTCCCCACTCTCAGAATTCCCATATTCAACCTATTTTCAAAGCTTACAGTTTCTCCTTTAAAGATAACTTTTATTTTTGCCTTTCCAGTCTAGCGTTCTTGATAGAATGGCATAGCATCCCTCCTCTCTATCCCACCAATGGAGATACTGCTGAAGGCCTGCCACACGCTGCCCTCATTGACAGCGCTACAGCCTGCTTCAACAATTTCAAATGCCCTACCTAACTTTCAAGATCTTTCCAAATCTGGCTTTGACCTATCTGACATTATTTTCCACCTTTAACCAACATGAATTTTAGTTCTAATCAAGCCAATCTTCTTTCTGAAATACTATAGTCGTTCCCAGCTCTGTAATTCACTTATTCTTTCTACATGAGGTATCTTCTCACTCTTCACTTGACTACCATGTATACTTTTGTGTATATTTAGCTATCAACATCTTTCAAGGACTTGGGCAAATCAGTCACCAGATATGAGCAGGTATGACTTGAACCAGGATGAAAATCCAATAGGCTACAGCCAAACTCCCAGCCAGAGATTATAAGCAACTTGAAAGCAGAGATCCCTTCCAACACCTCCTCAACATCAACCCCTTCCCCATAGTCCTGAGAAGAGTGATCAATACTGAATCTGGAGAGATTCTCCAAGTGTGGGAAGAAAAATAATGCAAAATGAAAGTGACATCATTTAAAGACTTACAGACAAATAACTAAAACTAAAACTATGTGATAGACTTCCCCACATAAATATAATTGGAGTTAAAAACTAGAATCTAAAACCTCATACCCTTTAGAATGGTTATCATCAAAAAATAGAAAAAGTACAAGTGTTGATGAGGATGTGGAGAAATTGGAGCCCTTGTGCTCGGTTGGGAATGTAAAATGGTGCTGCCACTGTGGGAAACAGTGCGGCAGTTCCTCAAAAAATTAAAAATAGAATTACCATATGATCCAGCAATTCCACTTCTAGGGATGTACTCATAAGAATTAAAATCAAGGTTTTTAACAGATACTTATACACCCATGTTCATAGCAGCATTTATTCACAATAGCCAAAAGTTGAAAGTATCCATTGGTGGACAAATAGCTAAATGAAACGTGGAATATACATAAAATGGAGTATTAGTCAGTCTTAAAAAGGAAGGAAATTCTGACACATGCTACAACATGGATGAACCTTCAGTTCAGTTCAGTTGCTCAGTCGTGTACAATGCTTTGAGACCCCATGAACTGCAGCACACCAGGCCTCCCTGTCCATCACCAACTCCTAGAGTTTATCCAAACCCATGGCCATCGAGTGGATGATGCCATCCAGCCATCTCATCCTCTGTCATCCCCTTCTCCTCTTGCCCTCAATCTTGCCCTCTTTTCCAATGAGTCAGCTCTTTGAATCAGGTGGCCAAAGTATTGGAGTTCCAGCTTAACATCAGTCTTTCCAATGAACACCCAGGACTGATCTCCTTTTGGATGGACTGGTTGGATCTCCTTGCAGTCCAAGGGACTCTCAAGAATCTTCTCCAACACCACAGTTCAAAAGCATCAGTTCTTCGGTGCTCAGCTTTCTTTATAGTCCAACTCTCACATCCGTACATGACCACTGGAAAAACCATAGCCTTGACTAGACAGACCTTTGTTGGCAAAGTAATGTTTCTGCTTTTTAACATGCTGTCTAGGTTGGTCATAACTTTCCTTCCAAGGAGTAAGCGTCTTTTAATTTCATGGCTGCAATCGCCATCTGCAGTGATTTTGGAGCCCAGAAAAATAAAGTCAGCCACTGTTTCCACTGTTTCCCCTCTATCTGCCATGAAGTGATGGGACCAGATGCCATGATCTTAGTTTTCTGAATGTTGAGCTTTAAGAGAACTTTTTCGCTCTCCTCTTTCACTTTCATCAAGAGGCTTTTTAGTTCCTCTTAACTTTCTGTCATAAGGGTGGTGTCATCTGCATATCTGAGGTTATTGCTATTTCTCCCGGAAATCTTGATTCCAGCTTGTGCTTCCTCCAGCCCAGCATTTTTCATGATGTACTCTGCATGTAAGTTAAATAATCAGGGTAACAATGTACAGCCTTGACGTACTCCTTTTCCTATTTGGAAACAGTCTGTTCCATGTCCAGTTCTAACTGTTGCTTCCTGACCTGCATACAGGTTTCTCAAGAGGCAGGTCAGGTGGTTTGGTATTCCTATCTCTTTCAGAATTTTCCAGTTTATTGTGATCCACACAGTCAAAGGCTTTGGCATAGTCAATAAAGCAGAAATAGATGTTTTTCTGGAACGCTCTTGTTTTTTCGATGATCCATCAGATGTTGGCAATTTGATCTCTGGTTCCTCTGCCTTTTCTAAAACCAGCTTGAACATCTGGAAGTTCATGGTTCACGTACTGTTGAAGCCTGGCTTGGAGAATTTTAAGCATTACTTTACTAGCATGTGAGATGAGTGCAATTATGCAGTAGTTTGAACATTTTTTGGCATTGCCTTTCTTTGGGATTGGAATGAAAACTGACCTTTTCCAGTCCTGTGGCCATTGCTGAGTTTTCCATATTTGCTGGCATATTGAGTGCAGCACTTTCACAGAATCATTTTTCAGGATTTGAAATAACTCAACTGGAATTCCATCACCTCCACTAGCTTTGTTCATAGTGCTGCTTCCTAAGGCCCACTTGACTTCACATTCCAGGATATCTGGCTCTAGGTGAGTGATCACACCATTGTGATTATCTGGGTCATGAAGATCTTTTTTGTACAGTTCTTCTGTGTATTCTTGCCATCTCTTCTTAATATCTTCTTAACATCTTCTGCTTCTGTTAGGTCCCTACCATTTTTGTCCTTTTTGAGCCCATCTTTGCATGAAATATTCTCTTGGTATCTCTAATTTTCTTGAAGAGATCGCTAGTCTTTCCCATTCTGTTGTTTTCCTCTATTTCTTTGCATTGATCGCTGAGGAAGGCTTTCTTATCTCTCCTTGCTATTCTTTGGAACTCTGCATTCAAATGGATATATCTTTCCTTTTCCCCTTTGCTTTTCACTTCCCGTCTTTTCACAGCTATTTGTAAGGCCTCCTCAGACAGCCATTTTGTTTTTTTGCATTTCTTTTTCTTGGGGATGGTCCTGATTCCTATCTCTTGTAGAATGTCACGAACCTCCAACCATAGTTCATCAGGCATTCTGTCTATCAGATCTAGTCCTTTAAATCTATTTCTCACTTCCACTGTATAGTCATAAGGGATTTGATTTAGGTCATACCTGAATGGTCTAGTGGTTTTCTCCACTTTCTTCAATTTCAGTCCGAATTTGGCAATAAGGAGTTCATGATGTGAGCCATAGTCAGCTCCCAGTCTTGTTTTTGCTGACTGTATACAGTTTCTCCTTGGTACCATTAAATAAATAGTGTATGATTCCACTTACAATAGAACAGTGGTTGCTATGGGCTAGGCAGGGAAATGAGGAATTGTCGTTTAGTGGGTTCAGAGCTTCTGTTTGGGAAGATTTTCTGGAGATTAGTATAATAAGGCAAATGTACTTAACACTACTAAACTATACACTTAAAATGATTAAGATGGTCAGTTTTGTCATGTACTCTACATCAGTTAGAAATATATGTGCTTTTAAAAAAAAAAAAACAGAATGCACAGTATTTGGTGTTCAATTCTAGAAACACATTTGAACCACTTGAGGAGTTATTAAAACAAGCCATTGATTTCCCCTTCTCCTCCCCTAGAGATAGTCATCTAATGGGTTTGAAGTAGAGTCTTGGATGATTCTACTGTGTAACCACAAGAATCACTAGCACAGGAATTACGGAAAAACATCAGTGATCTCACATATACTTTACAGATATGGAGTCTTATAAGAAATATGTGAGAGGAACAAGAAAGAGCCTGGACTTCAGTTTAATATGCCTGAGGTTGACTTCCACCCTACTACTTCCTAGCTTTGTGACATAGGGCAGCTTAAGCCTCAGTGCCTGGCAAAGTACTCAGTGTCTAGCCTGATGCCTGGCACACAGGAAGCTATCAATAGATATTAGATTCTAAAAAATAACACATCTCTCTGGGAGCATAATGAGTATATGGTTACATTATTCCGGAAAATTAAGTATTAGAAACAATACAGGTGCATAACACACAGTAGGCATGCAATAATTAACAGCTATTATTACAAATACTATGGAAAGACCTTCAGAGATCATTCAATTCAACCTCCTCACTTTAAAGATGAAAACCCTGGGGACCAGTTAAGAGAAGGAATTCTTAGTGTTCATTTTATTATATAATAGCCTTTCACTGCTTAAATTTCTGTTCTCTGAAATTGCCTACACTAAGACTTCCAAAAATCAATGCTGCTGTTCAAGCCATCACTTATGACAAGAACTGGGATGTGTTCAGATAAGCCTGTAGGTGCCTTGCTCAGCAATGTTAGAGGGCAGAATGTATCTCTTTATGACAATCTAGAACATCAAATCTGAGACTTGAGACTCCACAGGTCTGAGTCACTATGTATCAAAGGCAATTTACCTAAGTTCCCTAGGGAGTAAATCGCTCCTTACTGGTTTTCAAGAGTTTTCTCTAAAATGCAGCTTCAAAGCTTCCACCCTAGCAATACCTCAGTGACCTACCCATGGTGCCCCTTGGCTCTGAGTTATTCACTGACAGCCCCTTCAGTGTGACAAGAGGGAGGAACATTTCTGGGGCCCATTAAAAATGAAGATTCCAAGACCTGAGGGTACAATCTTGCAGCCTCCATTTCCCAGACTCCCAGGTGACCCTTAAGCATCATAAAGTTGGGAATCATTGTCATTCCAAACACCATCTGGCAGTTTGTTCATTCCAATGCTCAATATGTTACTGAGCAGGTACTCCATGCAGGCCCTGGCTTTGGCACTAAGTCAAAGAAGATATTGTTCTTATCCTCAAGGAACTCAGAATCTGCTTGAGGACAGACAAACTGCAGATGATACAGTACAGTGTGATCATTTACTCATTTTATCATTCACTAAATAATTATCAAGAGCCCACTGTATTCTAGGCATAGATTCATATAGAAAAAGGCTGTATGGTATAGTGGTTCCACCATGGACATGGTACCTGCATTATAGCTCTTATACTCACTGTCAGCATGACCCTGGGCAAGTGACTTAACTTCTGTATACCTCAGTTTCCTCAACTGTAAATGGATATAATAATGACACTTCTCTCATAGGATGACTGTGATGATTCTATATATATAAATCCTCGAATAGTCTCCTGGCACATAGTAAGTGCTGAATAGATTTCTATAGGAATCTAAGCTTCACGAAGGCCAGATGTGTCTCTTATCCCTAACACCTAGAGTGATACTTGCCACATAGTAGGCAATTACTAAATATTAGTTGAATAGATATGAATTTTGCTGTTAACATGGCAAAGTGAGCTGGAATTAACTGATTCTTCTCCAAACTTTCAACAAATATATGTTGGGCAATATAAATATTTTAAAATACATACGTGCTCTTAAAAGAAAGATAAATTCCCAGCTACTGAAGAATCAAAGAAAGAAATCACAAACAGAAATATAAGCTGAAGTTGGCATATTAGAAGCCTCAAAAATTGCCAATTCTAGTGATGGTGGTGGTGGTGATGGTGATGGAGCAGATGAAGGTGATGGATGGATGAAGATAGGTCTCAAGAAGAATTACAAGGCACAATCTTCCTAGACTAACTACATGAGACATCATTCTTTCCCCTGCTTTTGCCTGTGATAAATATGGCCAACATATTTACCAAACAGATTTCAACTTCCATGAATGTGGAGCTACCTAGCTCATCTCTACCTCAACTGTTCATGTTCATCACGTGATCACTGGATTTCATACACTGAACTAGTCTTAGAAATTTCCCTGAAGCACTTTTTCCTGGTACTGGGTTGTGCTAAGTCACTTCAGCTGTGTCCGACTCTGCAATCCCATGGACTGTAGCCTGTCATGCTACATGTCTATCCATGGGATTCTCCAGGCAAGAATACTGGAATGGGTTGCGTTGCCCTCCTCCAGGGTGTCTTCACAACCCAGGTTACAAACACTCATCTCTTATGTTTCCTGCATTGGCAGGCAAGATCTTTACCACTAGCACCACCTGGGTCATCCATACACAAAGTTGTAAACCCATAGACTCTAATGTTTAGAAGAGACACAACATGTCAAAAAGTTCAAGCTCCTACCCAGTGTTTCACTTCACTGCTCACCATAGCCATTAAGGTTGGTCAGTCTACTGATCATTTACAAAGAAAGGATTCAAACTTTCAACAGTTTGTTAGAAGGGATAAACATTGAGACTTCTTACGGCCTATTATAACCTATCCTAACTCTTAGCTGCTTGGGATACCAATCCATAAGGGATGCTAAAAACATTAGAAAAATAATAATATGGTACCTGCAAACTCAGGTTTCCACATGAATCCTTTAAATAATTGGCAAAATATAAATTGGACTTGCTAAAAGCAACATAAGACATTGGAATAGAAATTTAAAAAGTGTTCTCAGCTGGTGTTAACCAATCTGAAGTAAGTATTTAATTTTTTGCATGTGCAAAGTATATAGTCCAACAACTGGCTGCACCACTAATCCTGAGACTAACAAGTTAAAGCCAAATAGTATATAATGCAATGTTGTTCATTGGGATGAGTGATTCATTTTATTATTTAAAATGTAAACACTTTAATATACCTCCTCCATAGCTATCTGATTCAGAATAATCAACAATTCCTAGACAACTCTAAATAAATTAAAGTATTATGATACACTGAGTAGTCTTTTAGTTTTTAACATAAAGAGGCACACTATTTTATTACTAGAAAATCAATTTCTTTCTGAACCTACTAAGATATTAAATATTTAGAGGTTCTCCTTTTCAAAGACACCCATATGTCTCAGTCCAGCCATGGTTCTATCAGTGCAAACATCCTTCTGTTACATGTCTCTGGTTCCCCAAACATGCATACCCATGCTTGGTCAGCCTCTGAACATTAACTGTGCTTCTAGACAAACAGGGATTCCAGGAGGAAAAGTAACTCTTCAGTTTAGTTGCTCAGTCATGTCCAGCTCTTTGTGACTCCACGGACTGCAGCACACCAGGCTTCCCTGTCCATCACCAACTCCCGGAGTTTACCCAACTCATGTCCATTGAGTTGGTGATGCCATCCAACCATCTCATCCTCTGTTGTCCCCATTTCCCCCCACCTTCAATCTTTCCCAGCATCAGGGTCTTTTCCAATGAGTCAGTTCTTCGCATCAGGTGGCCAAAGTATTGGAGTTTCAGCTTCAACATCAGTCCTTCAAATGAACAAACAGGACTGATTTCCTTTAGGATGGACTTGTTGGATCTCCTTGAAGTTCAAGGGACTCTCAAGAGTCTTCTCCAACACCACCATTCAAAAGCATCAATTCTTCAGTGCTCAGCCTTTTTCACTGTCCAACTCTCACATCCATACATGACTACTGGAAAAACCATAGCTTTGACTAGACAGACCTTTGTTGGCAAAGTAATGTCTCCACTTTTTAATATGCTGTCTAGGTTGGTCATAGCTTTTCTTCCAAGGAGCAAGCTTCTTTTAATTTCATGGCTGCAGTTACCATCTGCAGAAAAATGCTCAGCACATAGTAAACGCCCAATACATTCTAGTTCTTCTTTTTCTTCTTTTTTCTTTTTTTTTACTGTTATTACTGTGCCTTCTTTGATTCTGGAGGACTCTTTTCTCTCCACTCTTTCTCAGATTTGTGTCACCTTATAACCAAATTTCTGCCATGATTTGGGGCTGGAACTATGGAAATACAGTAGACTTTACGGAAGATTTCAAAGCAATGGCATTAAAGTCAGACAATTATAAATTTCTTCCTCTCTTATTCCTTACCAGAAAATTAGAAAAGGAAGAAATTAAAGAATTGCATAATTCCCATAAAATTCTTTACAGACCAACCGGGGTCCCTTCAACTTCCTTCTATATATTCTTAGATGAGTATATTAAGTTCTCTCTCTCTCTCTCCCTCTCCCCACCTCCACCCTACTCCATACATGACATCTTCCCAACTTTGTTTATCCATCAGAGCTTTCCCCCTAACTTTATCTTTTCTAAACTTTCTGAGCACAAAGGCATGTGCTGTGCCAGCTGCAGTGACACCAGGACTTAGCCGAGAGGAGTTATATACCCAAATTTTCCTGAGCTCTCTCTTTCTAGGAAAACAAATAAATTTGAAGAAACCACACACAAGATTTTAGTTAGGCAAAAATAAAATGAAATAGCTTATTGGACCCAAATTGCTTTCTACTTGTATTACTTCTGTCAGTGTCACACATAAATTTTAATTATATTAAAAGAAGAATTAGGAACAACTGTTAGGAGGACAGACTGAAATTGACAGGACTGCTGTAGGTTATGAATGTCGTTCACTGCACAAAAGCAGTCAGCTGAGGGGTTAGTAGGGCCCCAAATCCAGCTTCTCACTTAAAAAATGCCATGTATCCTGGGACAGGTGTAATTTACTCAGAAGGGACATCTTTTTCTACTTATATAAAGATATCATATGGGCTACGAGTGCTTATTTACAGGATTATTAAGCAAATATAATGAGGATAATGGAATCAGACCCCTTACTATCAGAGAAAAAGAGTTTCAAATACAGAAAGGGTATTGGGCTGGTAGATGTATCAATGTGAATTAATGATTTTTAATACTGATTGATAAAATTTATGTGGGTATGTGAATGTGTGTACATGGATATATTTCCTAATTATTCCCACCAAGGGGGCCTAGAATCCATGAAAATAGGAGCATCAAAATATGTAATGACAATCATAGATTATAACACATTAAATAAAATTATAATCCATGAATTTATATGGACACAACAAATAAATGAATAAAAAATAAATAGGAGAGAGGGAAAAGCTGTACCTTAAAATAGAATACTAACTAATAAATATAGAATGAATAACAAAAGTTAGAAAATTGTCATTTGGTAACTACCAGAAATAATTGAGAGAAAATCATCAGTGGATACTAAAATTAATGGGTGGTAATTTAATGAGAAAAAAGATATATACATCCTAAGATATCATCCCATAAAATATCTATCAATTAGTGAATATAAAATACTCATTAATTGCTAAGTACAAAATCATTATTAATTAATCTTAGAGTAGATAGCCTTACAGACACCATCTTAACCAAGTGACAAAACTAAACATAACCAGTAATGGGACAAATCATCATATGTACCACCTGATACAAATGCATGGAGGAGAACATTGTTATGGCTTTCATGGTTTTCCTGACAAACATATAATCTGAATCTAATTTTTTTTTAAAATTTTCTTTACTTTATTGTGTTGGTTTTGCCATACAATGGCATGATACCGCCCTGGGTTTACATATGCTTCCCCTCCCTCCTCCCCCTCCCTCCTCCCTCCAGCCACCCCCCCCCACCCCGGGACATCTCGGTGCACCAGCCCTGAGCATCAATCCTGGGCTGGCGATTGATTTCACATATGTTAATTAACATGTTTCAATGCCATTCTCCTATATCATCCCACCCTTGCCTTCTTCCACAGAGTCCACAAGTCTGTTCTATACATCCGTGTTCCTTTTGCTGTCTCGCATGTTGGGTTCTCGTTACCATCTTTCTAAATTCCATATATATGCATTAGTATACTGTATTGTTGCTTTTCCTTCTGGCTTACTTCACTCTGGATAATAGGTTCCAGTTCCGTCCACCTCAGTAGAACTGATTCAAATGAATTTTTTTTTAATGCTGAGTAATATTCCATTGTGTATATGTACCACAGCTTTCTTATCCATTCATCTGTTGATGGACATCTAGGTTGCTTCCATGTTCTGGCTATTGTAAACAATGCGGCGATGAACATTGGGGTACACGTGTCTCTTTCAATTCTGGTTTCCTCCGTGTGTATGCCCAGCAGTGGGATTGCTGGGTCATATGGCAGTTCTATTTTCAGTTTTTTAAGGAATCTCCACACTGTTTTCCATAGTGGCTGTACTAGTTTGCATTCCCACCAACAGTGTAAGAGGGTTCCCTTTTCTCCACATCCTCTCCAGCATTTATTGCTTGTAGATTTTTGGATGGCAGTCATTCTGACTGGTGTAAAGTGGTACCTCATTGTGGTTTTGATTTGCATTTCTCTGATAATGAGTGATGTTGAGCATCTTTTCATGTGTTTGTTAGCCATTTTTGTGTCTTCTTTGGAGAAATGTCTGTTAAGTTCTTTGGCCCACTTTTTGATTGGGTCGTTTATTTTTCTGGAATGGAGCTTCAGGAGTTGCTTGTATATTTTTGAGATTAATTGTTTGTCCATTGCTTCATTGGCTATTATTTTCTCCCATTCTGAAGGCTGACTTTTTACCTTGCTTATAGTTTCCTTTGTTGTGCAGAAGCTTTTAATTTTACAAAATTCAACATCCATTTATGATAAAAACCCTCCCAAAAGCAGGAATAGAAGGAACATACCTCAACATAATAAAAGCTATATATGACAAACCCACAGCAAACATTATTCTCAATGGTGAAAAACTGAAAGCATTTCCCTTGAAGTCAGGAACAAGACAAGGGTGCCCACTCTCACCACTACTATTCAACATAGTTTTGGAAGTCTTGGCCACAGCAATCAGAGCAGATAAAGAAATAAAAGGGATCCAGATTGGAAAAGAAGAAGTAAAACTCTCTCTGTTTGCAGATGACATGATCCTGTACATAGAAAACCCTAAAGACTCTACCAGAAAATTACTAGAGCTAATCAGTGAATATAGCAAAGTTTCAGGATACAAAATCAACACACAGAAATCCCTGGCATTCCTATATACTAACAATGAGAAAACAGAAAGAGAAATTAAGGAAACAACTCCATTCACCATCAAAACAAAAAGAATAAAATACTTAGGAGTATTTCTACCTAAAGAAAAAAAAGACTTGTATATAGAAAACTATAAAACACTGATGAAAGAAATCAAATAGGACACAAATAGATGGAGAAATATACCGTGTTGGTGGGTTGGAAGAATCAATATAGTGAAAATGAGTATACTACCCAAAGCAATCTATAGATTCAATGCAATTCCTATCAAGCTACCAGAGGTCTTTTTCAAAGAATTAGAACAAATAACTTCACAATTTGTATGGAAATACAAAAAACCTCGTATAGCCAAAGCAATCTTGAGAAAGAAGAATGGAACTGCAGGAATCAACTTACCTGACTTTAGGCTATACTACAAATCCACAGTCATTAAGACAGTATGGTACTGGCACAAAGACAGAAATATAGATCAATGGAACAAAATAGAAAGCCCAGAGATAAATCCACGCATCTATGGACACATTATCTTTGACAAAGGAGGCATGAATATACAATGGAGAAAAGACAATCTCTTTAACAAGTGGTGCTGGGAAAACTGGACAGCCACTTGTAAAAGAATGAAACTAGAACACTTTCTAACACCATACACAAAAATTAACTCAAAACAGATCAAAGATCTAATCATAAGACCAGAAACTATAAAAATCCTAGAGGATAACATAGGTAAAACACTCTCCGACATAAACCAAAGCAGGATCCTCTATGACCCACCTCCCAGAATATCGGAAATAAAAGCACGAATAAACAAATGGGACCTAATTAAAATTAAAGCTTCTGAATCTAATTATTTTTTAAAATTGTTATTTATTTATTTTCTTTACATTATCATGTTGGTTTTCCCATACATTGACATGAATCTGCCATGGGTATACATGTGTTCCCCTTCCAGAACCCCCCTCCCACCTCCCTCCTGATTCCCTCTCTCTGGATCATCCCGGTGCACCAGCCCTGAGCACTGTGTATCAAGCATCAAACCTGGGCTGGCGATTGATTTCACATATGATAATTTACATGTTTCAATGCCATTCTCCCATATCATCCCACCCTTGCCCTCTCCCATAGAATCCAAAAGACTGTTCTATACATCTGCGTCTCTTTTGCTGTCTCACATACAGGGTTCTCATTACCATCTTTCTAAATTCCATATATATGCATTAGTATACTGTATTGTTGTTTTTCCTTCTGGCTTACTTCACTCTGTATAACAGGCTCCAGTTTCGTCCACCTCAGTAGAACTGATTCAAATGTATTCTTTTTAATGGCTGAGTAATAATCCATTGTGTATATGTACCACAGCTTTCTTATCCATTCATCTGTTGATGGACATCTAGGTTGCTTCCATTTCCTGGCTATTGTAAACAATGCGGCGATGAACATTGGGGTACACGTGTCTCTTTCAATTCTGGTTTCCTCCGTGTGTATGCCCAGCAGTGGGATTGCTGGGTCATATGGCAGTTCTATTTCCAGTTTTTTAAGGAATCTCCACACTGTTCTCCATAGTGACTCTACTAGTTTGCATTCCCACCAACAGTGTAAGAGGGTTCCCTTTTCTCCACATCCTCTCCAGCATTTATTGCTTGTAGACTTTTGGATTGCAGCCATTCTGACTGATGTAAAGTGGTACCTCATTGTGGTTTTGATTTGCATTTCTCT
The DNA here is from genome assembly GCA_007570785.1 of Antilocapra americana. Lineage (NCBI taxonomy): Eukaryota > Metazoa > Chordata > Mammalia > Artiodactyla > Antilocapridae > Antilocapra > Antilocapra americana. The sequence continues at coordinate 34,024,096 of ML661897.1, read as the reverse complement.
GATAATGAGTGATGTTGAGCATCTTTTCATGTGTTTGTTAGCCATTTTTGTGTCTTCTTTGGAGAAATGTCTGTTTAGTTCTTTGGCCCACTTTTTGATTGGGTCGTTTATTTTTCTGGAATGGAGCTGCAGGAGTTGCTTGTATATTTTTGAGATTAATTGTTTGTCCATTGCTTCGTTTGTTCTTATTTTCTCCCATTCTGAAGGCTTCCTTTTCACCTTGCTTTTAGTTTCCTTTGTTTTGCAGAAGGTTTTAATTTTAATTAGGTCCCATTTGTTTATTTTGCTTTTATTTCCAATATTCTGGGAGGTGGGTCATAGAGGATCCTGCTTTGGTTTATGTCGGAGAGTGTTTTGCCTATGTTTTCCTCTAGGAGTTTTATAGTTTCTGTTCTTAGGTTTAGATCTTTGATCCATTTTGAGTTTATTTTTGTGCATGGTGTTAGAAAGTGTTCTAGTTTCATTCTTTTACAAGTGGCTGTCCAGTTTTCCCAGCACCACTTGTTGAAGAGATTGTCTTTTCTCTATTGTATATTCTTGCCTCCTTTGTCAAAGATAAGGTGTCCATAGGTGCATTGATTTATCTCTGGGCTTTCTATTTTGTTCCATTCATCTATATTTCTGTCTTTGTGCCAGTACCACATTGTATTGATGACTGTGGCTTTGTAGTATAGCCTAAAGTCCGGCAGGTTGATTCCTCCAGTTCCATTCTTCTTTCTAATTATTAGCAAACATTAAAGAAATCCAAATTGAGAAGCATTCTAAAAAATTATGGGACTAAACTCTTCAAAAATGTCACTATCATGAAAGATAAGGGAAGAGTAAAGAAGTATTCTGGACTAAAGTGGTTGTTTCCTTGAAAAGACTGATGAAACTGATAAACTCCCAGCAAGTTTCATCAAGTAAAAACAAATATGGACAAATATGCTGTATCAGGAATGAATAAAAATACATCACTACAGAACCTAGAGAAATTTAAAAAATAGGAATAAGATATTATGAAAAGTTTCATGCCAATAAATCTGAAAACTTAAATGAAATAGACAAATTCCTAGAGCACAGCTTTCTAAAACAGACACACACAAAACATTTTTTTAAATGTGAAAATTCTATTTCCATTAAATAAATTGAATATCTATTTAAAAATATCAAAAAAAACTCCACACCCAGGTGTAAATTATCCTAAATATTTAAGAAAGAAATGACACTAACTTTATATAAATTATTCCAGAGTGTAACAAAAGATAGAATACTTGTTAAATCATTTTGAAAAGGGCAGTACATCCTTGATACCTTTTACTAAATTACTGTAAGATACGTGATAGTCAATAATTTATTAAGAACTCTCTGAAACATGCCAGAAACCATTCAGTGTCACTCCAGAAAGTCCCTCCCATCTTTTTTCTACCCTAATTGTGAGGACATATTTATTATTATTGAATAAAATCTTCGTTTGGATCACCTCCTTCCATAAGTCCTACTTCTACCTTAAATGTGTGACTTTTAGGTCAGGCGGTTTAAATTAGGCACACTTCAATGTAGTTTAAAAAAGAACAATTTTGCCCTTTTTAGAGAGGAGGGTCAAGTAACGTCCAGAAAACAGACCATACATGTCATTACTCAGTCTCCAAACTTTACATCATCACCAATCCCTTAACTCTTAGTGTATCAGCTTAAGATAGAGAAAAAGTTCATGGTGTCTGTTCTACACATTACTTGAGAAGATGCAGTAGAAGTGAAGAAAATAAAGAGTTTCACAAGTAATGATGACAACTGTTGGCTGTGCTGCATTTTACACTTCACAAAACACTTTTTTGTCTCATTTGTTGCAGAAGAATCCTGGGAAGGAAAAAACGCACTTACTATTCCCACTTTACATGAAAGAACACTGAACTCGGAAAGGATTAAATATTGGCACAAAGTCACACAGGCAGTGAATGAAAAGGTGAGTTTTGAATTTGATGCCTTTGATCCCTAGTTGTACACACTTTCCACAATACTACACAGTCCTCAAATGCCCAAGGAACGAAAGTAATGCACATGGAAAAGGTTTAACTATCTAGGGTTATACAGTATGGAAAGATGAAAGTTAAAGAGAGATAGAATGAAAGAAGGCTAAGAAAAATTATTATCTCTTGCTGACTACATGACTAATAGCCACCTTCTTCATGTGACTTCCACATAGGCAGAATAAAGGCTACTTATATGTCAAAATGTAAGCATATAAGGACCCTCAGCCTACAAAAGATCTCTCCCACCAATCTGAAATTTTCTCCCTTATAATGATAACACTGGAAAGCACTGTCTTTTGCTGCCTAATATTCCTCCTATAGTTCTGCCTTCTTGGATCACCATATGCTCAGCTACAAAACTAGATGAGATGATCTTCAACCAATTCCTCTCTTGCCCTCTACACCAAAGCAAACAGATGTCAACTCTCTTTCATTCATTCACTCAATAAGGGTCCAAAAGACAGCCATCTGATATACTTACTGACACACACCCTACATCATGAGTTGAGCTTTACTTGTGTATCTATCTCAGTAGACTCAGAGAAACTGCTGGGCAGGCCCATATCTTGTACATCTCTGCATTCCTAGAACCCAGCACCACCCAGAGCAAATAAAAAGTGATCAGAAAATACTGATATCTGAAAGAAAAGGAGAGAACTCATGTTCCTTCTCCATGCTAGAGCCATCTTACTGATTTTTCCCTGGACCTCTGTCCCCGGCTCCAGGTTTTCCTCTTCTCCTATCCTATTTACTGCTTGCATTAGGATATCTATAAATAACACAGATATGAACTCTGTAAATATATCTTACCTCTGCTGAAAAAAAATCTTTAAATTCCTTAGTGTTGTCCTAATTCACACCTTCTACCTGCAGGCAGGGGTATAAGCACCCTCTACAAGAGAACTGGCTCTGACATCAGCCCTGCCCTCCTGGCCGCCTTCTCCAACTGTGCCACTCATTGAGTCTGTGCCAAAGACAGGTCTGGCCCTTTGATCTTTGAATGGTGGCCTTCTCATGCTGTAACTCTGAGCCTGGTCCTGCCTTACTTCCCAGAAGTACTCTGTGGACCCTCTCGATCCCTTACCTAGGGGTAGGCGCTCACACAGCCCTGATATCCAGACCCCTACACCAGACCCAGTCTCTCAGAATCCACTTTCCCAGGAGAACAATGTGGGTAAGAACAGCATATTAGATTCATAATAATCTGGCTACAGGTCAGCCTCTTGTCTCAGCCCTCATAAAATCTATATTTCAGTCACCTGAGAATACTTACCATTCCTCCCCTGTACTATGTTCTTAACATATGCTCTTCCTGCTGCCTTAAATGGCTCATCTCATCCTTCCCACACATTCATCTCCCTGTAAAACTCCTTCCCATCTATCAAGGCCCACTTCAAACAGCATTTTCTCTTTCCCTCAGACCTAGTCTGCGTTAAATATGGATTTGGGGTTATGCTCCTACTCTAACACCAATTTCATTTTACTCTGACAGTGGTATAAGTTTGTCTCTGCCTACAGACCAAGACAGGAAGGTGGGGACTCTGTCTTCTTTAGTGTTATATACCTAAAGATAAACTCCATGAATTAAAAGCAGGAACTGTGCCATTGTTGAATAAATGAAGCTGATAAGCATTAACAAACTGTCTTTTAATAAATGAATAATAGAGATGGCTTCCATTACACACTTGAGTACCAATACCTACTATCTCTGCTATTATCAACCTAAGGGTGTACACTGATTGATTGAGTCATTCATTCATTTGCTAAATTCCTAATATTGCAACACAACTGGGTTAGATTCTGGGGACACGGAGGTAAGTAAAACATAGTCCCTGTCTTTGGGGAGCACAGATTCTTCTAGACTCAATTATCAAATAATGTAAAAGTGCATTGATAGACATAAGCTTAAGGTTAATATATTCTTTAAAAAACATACTATTCTTTTTTTTTAAATTTTCTTTATTGTGTTGGTTTTGCCATACATTGACATGAATCCACCATGGGTATACATATGTTCCCCCTCCAGAATCCCCCTCCCTCCTCCCTCCCCCTGGGTCATCCTGGTCACCAGCCCCGAGCATCAAACCTGGGCTGGCGATTGATTTCACATATAATAATTAACATGTTTCAATGCCATTCTCCCATTATTATCAAATAATGTAAAAGTGCATTGATAGACATAAGCTTAAGGTTAATATATTCTTTAAAAAACATACTATTCTTTTAAAACAATATGAAGTTCACACGCTTGTGATAAATGTTATTTAGTGGCTGGTAAAACTGCAGAAATTTGGAAATGGTTCCACCACCAGCCATTTCATTCTCTAGGTGACTTTGGTTGACAGCAAGATCAAGAAAGCTTTTAAACAATACTTCTTTCAAGCTGAAAACATGAATGAGTTTCTACCTGAAAGGAATGATGAATCCTTTTCCTAAAACAGAGATAATTGTTAGCAATTTCAGAAGGTGAACTAGTAAAGGATTCATTCTCACATCATTCTCATCTGTCTGATGGAGATGGAAGGTTTATATAGGCTTGACTAGTCCCCATGGCAACAGCCTTTCTCCTGGGTTACCATAGGAATTGTGAAGGCCTTAATAAACCTCCATTAGCAGAGCCTAGGCCGGCAGCAGTCAGAAACCTCTGCAGAGGAAGACACTGCAAAGTGTCAGTGAGGGCATTTGGGAATTAATTTTACCCTAGAGTAACTGAGCAGGTCTGTTCAGCCCCTACCTCTACAGCTACAAACACAAGATAACACTAGAATCGGTCTGATGCCTTGAACATTTCACATGGAGGGGTTTTCAAAACATAGCCACAGATAGACATGACCATGTTTCAAAAGATTTTGAGAGACTAGAAGGAGTCTATTCTGACAAAGCCTCATACAGAAGAGGTAAATTCACATTTTTTTTTCTTTCAGGAGAGGGCATTAAAGCCATAACGATGGTTATATCACAGTGTGAATGCTGTTAATACCACTGACCTGTACACTTAAAAATTGCTAAGATGGTAAATTTTGTTATGTGCATTTCACCAAAATTAAAAATTTTAAAACTGACATAATTATGATACCACCAATACTGAGCACCTGCTATATCACAGACACTAATGCTAGGCACTTCAGGTGCTCTGCATCACAGCATCCCACGAGCCTGTGAGTAATTATCCTTCCATGGAAGATTATTATTATCCTTACACTGAAGATGAGGACACTGAGGCTTAGAGAAACGAATTAAGTTGCTCCAGGGCACACAGCTAGTAAGTGGTAGAGACAGCAATCAAGTCTGAGTCTCCCTGACCCTGGAATCCGGGTCCTCAACTACACAACTTCCACAACAAGGTCGCATTCTACAGCAGCTCATGGGCATGGTAAAGAAACATTCTGTGGAACTGATACATGAAAGCTCTTACTGAATTGCTTAAATGTTTGCTGTTTTCATTTTTAAGACAAAAAGGATAGTCTCTGAGTATGACTGCAGAAGGACTTTTGATTCTAACCTCTGAATTTCTTTGCAATAATCATATATTTTTAGCAAACAAAAGTATTTCCATTTAAAAAAGTTGCAGGGTGTAAAGATTAATAACTCCTAGCACTTCCAAATAGCAATCTCTCTATATTTTTTAAAAACCACTAAAATTTACAGGAGAATTGCACATGTGGAAAAATTGTTTACTAAATAAACTGGAGGATTGCAAATAATTTTTAGGCACTGGAGACCCTTTCTCATCAGGGCAAATAAACTGACCATGTTTCATGCTTGAAAATGTAGAATGCATGTGATAGTAATCTCCTCTTTGGGCTTTGGTCAAGCCATATGGACAAAATATGGGGTGGGGGGAAGAGTATGAATAAGAAATAATGTGAAAAAAATCCTTTTCTGGGAAGAAAGGCATTCTAAATCCCTAGGGAATTTCCTCGGCAGCAAAAGGAAGGTATTAGGCATCAGTTTGTTAAAATAAAACTTTGGGGTATGCCACCAGAGAAGAGATGCATCCTCCTTTGAGGTTTCTTCTACATGATAGTCATAGCTGTGAAGGAAACTAAGTGGGACCCTTCCACCAAGAGTCAAAATTCTGGGTCCCAGCCCCTGAAGCTCTCAATGCTCAAATAGGTAAATGGGAGAAGGAATTACTTTTTTTTTTTTTTATCTCTTCAAAGGCTTTAGTAGAAAAGAAGATACTAATTAGCAAGCAATGAAAATATGCCAAATTGCATATACTTTATTTTTTGCTTTTGAAGTACAGTTTCTTAAACATCCGGTGGTGTTTCTCTTTATCTGCTTTGGTAAGTTTTTGTTTTAAAAAGTAAAATTGAGAGAAAATGAGGAATTAATTCATATAGATTTTCAGTTTTGAGAGATGAAAAAGATCTGGAGATCTGTTATACAACAATGTGAATGAACTTAATACTATTGACCTATATGCTTAAAAATGGTTGTGATGGTAAATTTTAGGTTATGTGGTTTTACCACTTTTTTTAAAAGGTAAAGTTGATGACATTTGTCTTAACTCAGGCTGCTATAACAAAATACTATTGACTAAGTGGGTTATGCAATAGACATTTATCTTTCCCCTAGTGCTGGAGGCTAGGGGTTCCAAGATCAAGGTGCGGACAGATTCAGTTCCTGTAAGATCCCTCTTCCTGGCTTGCAGATGGCTGCCTTCACACTGTGGCATCATCAGACAGATAGAGTGAGCTCTGGTCTCTTCTTCTTCCTATAAAGCTACTAATCTCATTATGGAGGCCCCGTCCTCAAGAACTCATCTAAATCTAATTACTTCCTGTAGCCAGCATCCAGGAAGAGAGTGCTCTGGGCACCCTTGACCCCTTAACAGACAAAATCCAGAATGCTCTTGCTTTGCCCTCATGTTGACCTCACTTCCAGTCCTGCTTCTGCATTAATTCATCCTCTGACCTCTTGCTTTGCCTTTTGTCCATCACAATGATGGTGAACATGATTTCTTTGATTTTGACCCTTAACTCTTCTCCTGGGTCCTCATGATGAACTTGTCTTCAGGTTGGATCTACTTCTGAGCACTCAATCATGTGGACCCAGACCTCTGAATTCTACCCCACATAATGACCCACCCTGGCTCATCTCAAAAGTGGGATACACTGGAGATGACCCCAAAGGCATCATCAACACACTGGTCAATATATTAAGAAATGACAAGCCGAATTTTCTCAAGAATATATTTCAACTCTGCTCTTTGACTCACTATATTGATTGTTTCAATCTGAAAGTAGAGAGGATGTGGTTTGACAGCAATTCACATGACATAGACTTTGGTCTTTTATTGACCATCACTGACAAATCCAATATTAATCAACATCATTCAACAGTGTAAGAAGGTCACTAAGATTACTAATATGATGTTAGATATATCAGAAAGTCATCAAAGGTTTCTAGTGAAGTGACAGATAATAAGTATAAGAAATAACAAGAATTTGCTGGCCATCCAATCTCTGTCACAATTATTTATCTGTTGTCTATCAAAAGCAACCAGAAATAGTGCGTAAAAAGAATGGGTGTTGCTGTATTCCAATAAAACTTTAATTACAAATGGCAGAATTTCATTCTTTTTTATGGATAGAGGTAGGATATTAAGAGACACAAGCAACTAGCATAAAATAAATAAGCACAAGAAAATATAGCTATTATTTTGTGATAATTTTAACCAGCATATAACCTATAAAAATACTGAAATACTATGTTGCATACCTGAAACTAATATAATATTGTAAACTGACTATACTTCAATTAAAAAATACTTTATTTATACAAACTGGGTCAGTTTGCCAACTCCTGGACTGCAAAATACCAAACCACCATCAAGTACTTGACATTGTCACAGTACCCTGTAGGTATCAAGGCATAAGCCAATTCTTGTGCAAAGAGTCAGACACAACTGAGTGATTGAACTGAACTGAACTGAGTTTATTTTTGGGCTCTGAAAGTTTAATTGCTCAGTTGCTAAGTCATGTCCAACTCTATGAGACCCCATGAACTACAGCCTGCCAGGCTTCCCTGTCCTTCACTATCTCCCAGAGTTTGCTCAAACTCATATCCATTGAGTCGATGATGCCATCCAACCATCTCATCCTCTGTTACCCACTTCTTCTCATGCCCTCAATTTTTCCTACCATCAGGGTCTTTTCAAATAAGTCAGTTTTTTGCATCAGGTGGCCAAAGTATTGGAGTTTCAGCTTCAGCACCAGCTCTTCCAATGAATATTCAAGGTTGATTTCCTTTAGGATTGACTGGTTTGATCTCCTTTCTGTCCAAGGGACTCTCAAAGTCTTCTCCAGCACCACAGTTCAAAAGCATCAATTCTTCGGCACTCAGCCTTCTTTATGGTCCAACTCTCACATCTGTACATGGCTACTGGAAAGATCATAGCTTTGACTATACAGACCTTTGTCAGTAAAGTGATGTCTTTGCTTTTTAATTCACTGTCTAGGTTTGTCAAAGACAAAAAAGCAGAGCCATTCCTACTGGCAAATACTGGTTTATTAGTCCATTAACCTCAAGCATAGCTAGGAATATATTTGGTTGACCAATAAGTTTGTTTGGGTTTTTCTGTAAGATCTTACGGAAAAACCCAAATGAACCAGAAGTACTAATATTCCATTTGAACCACTCCAACTGGTCCCCAAGGAGAATATGGCTCACTTTGTCGGAGCCTTACTGAAATCAGACTGCCCAAGACTATCACATCCCTCTACCAATCTAAAAAGAGAGAGGTTAGTGTGTGGTATGTTAATCCTAGTGGACCCACACAGCTCCTAAGGACCACCAATTCCTTTAAAATGTTTACCAGATGATCTTTTACTGAACTGTTCTAGCTTCTTAGCTGCAAGACAGCACATCTATAGGGAAAGGTCATGAACTGGTGGCCTGGTGGCCCTGTCTGTCTACAGATCTCTTTCATTTAGCTCATATGATTTTTTAAAAATCTATTTAAATAGTTATTCTCATTTGAAAAATAATAAGAGTTAAAATAAAAATCTTAAAGTTCTAGGACTTCTGAGAATGCCAACAGTTAACTGGAGTTCAAGAAGAGCTGCTCTTTTAAGAGGGACCCTGCCCTTTCCCAGTCACTAGTCTCCAACTGCCCTACTTGACTCTTTTGTAGTTATTTTCTGGTTTCCATAAACATTTAGGTTTACAATCTCTCTACATAACCCATTTTCCCCCTTTTAGAGAATCATGACTATGATTAGCTGATTTCAGTCTCCTGACACACATCTCCCATTTTTCACAGCTCCTCCAAGATAACTAAAAGTGGCCCAATAATCTCATTTGCAAGGTCTCACAGTTCCCTAGAATACAATGTTCCTGGGCAGGAGGCTAAAACCTTTATGCTCACTCACAGTCTCTTCATCAGTTTGGCCTTCAATGATCTTTTTTATGCTCCTGTTTGTTCTACCCTTTCCATTCATAACGTCATTTGCCTTGGCAAAGTGAATGAAGGCCAAGAGCTTTTGAACAGCTTTGAAAAAATTTACCCAAGGCATTCGCTTTTGCCTTTTTTTTTTTTTTAAACTCCTTGGTTTGCTCCAAACAGAATTTTGTACTGAACATTGTTCACAAGTCACAGTTCATTCTGAGCTTTTGCTTTTGTGACATCATTTGCACAAATCTTCAGCAACTTCTGTATTCATTCTTGGTTTCCAGTCATGTCCTTTGAAGATCTGAACTCACACAGAGAGTTGCTGTGAAGCCAAAAGATTATTTCTATTCAAGGACCATGCTGTTTCTTCTTAATCAGGATTGTGTGTAATTTCATAGACAAAATGTACAGGGACTTTACCAATTCACATGAGACATCTAACACAAATTTCCAGCTAGCCAAATCTTTTCTCTAGATTTCATTTTTCCTCTTGGCTAACACAAGCTCTTTCTCTCAATTTTCTCCCTTTTCTGATCACAATTAAATACAGAAGAGGGTCTCATCCCTTTATCGACCTGTTGGGAGGGAAAAAATTGTGGAACAAGTAAGGATTTAGTAGAAGCTGGGTAGAATCTGAAATTGGCTTAACTCTGACACCCTCTGGTTTCTTTTTTAAAAAATTATTTATTTTTTATTGAAGGACAATTGCTTTACAGAATTTTGCTGTTTCCTGTCAAGCCTCAACATGAATCAGCCATAGGTATACATATATCCCCTCCCTTTTGAACCTCCCTCTCATCTCACTCCCCATCCCATCCCTCTAGGTTGATACAGAGTCCTTGTTTGAGTTTCCTGAGCCATACAGCAAATTCCTGTTAGCTACCTGTTTTACATAAGGTAATTAAGTTTCCATGTTACTCTTTCCATACATCTCACCCTCTCCTCCCCTATCCATATGTCCTTAAGTCTATTCTCTACGTCTGTTTCTCCATTGTTGCCCTGTAAATAAATTCTTCAGTACCATTTTTCTAGATTCTGTATATATGTGTTAGAATACAATATTTATCTTTCTCTTTTTGAACTCATTTCACTTTGTATAATAGGTTCTAGGTTAATCCACTTCATTTGAACTGACTCAAATGTGTTCCTTTTAATGGCTGAGTAATATTCCATTGTGCATATGTACCACAAAGTCTTTATCCATCCATCTGTCAATGGACAACTAGGTTGCTTCCGTGTTCTAGCTATTGTAAATAGTGCTGCAATGAACAATGGGAATGATGTATCTTTTTCAATTTTGGTTTCCTCAGGGTATATGCCTAGGAGTGGGATTGCTGGGTCATATGGTGGTTTTATTCCTCGTTTTTTAAGGAATCTCCATACTGTCTTCCTTAATGGCTGTATCAATTTACATTCCCACCAACAGTGTAAGAGCATTCCCTTTTCTCCACAACCTCTCCAGCATTTATTGTTTGTAAACATTTTGATGAGGGCCATTCTGACCACTGTGATGTCTCATTGTGGTTTTGATTTGTATTTCTCTAATAATGAGCGATGTGAGCAGTTTTTCATGGGTTTGTTAGCCATCTGTATATCTTCTTTGGAGAAATGTCTGTTTAGGTCTTTTTCCCACTTTTTGACTGGATTGTTTTTTTGGCACTGAGTTGCATGAGCTGCTTGTAATTTTGGAAATTAATCCTTTGTCAGTTGTTTCATTTGCTATTATTTTCTCCTATTCTGAGGGTTGTCTTTTTGCCTTGCTTATAGTTTCCTTAGCTGTGCAAAATCTTTTAAGTTTAATCAGATCCCACTTGTTTACTTTTGTTTTTATTTTTGTTACTCTAGGAGATGGGTCATAGAGGATCTTGCTTTGATTTATGTCATTGAGTGTTCTGCTTATGTTTTCCTCTAAGAGTTTTATAGTTTCTGGTCTTACATTTAGGTCTTTAACCCATTTTGAGTTTATCTTTGTGTATGGTGTTAGGAAGTGTTCTAATTTCACTCTTTTATATATAGCTGTCCAGCTTTCCCAACACCATTTATTGAAGAGGCTGTCTTTGCCCCATTGTATATTCTTGTCTCCTTTGTCAAAAATAAGGTACCCATAGGTGCATGGTTTTATTTCTGCTCTTTCTATCTTGTTCCATTGGTCTGTATTTCTGTTTTTGTGCCAGTACCATACTGTCTGGATGACTGTAGCTTTTTAGTATAATCTGAAGTCAGGAAGGTTGATTCCTCCAGCTCCATTCTTCTTTCTCAAGACTGCTTTGGCTATTTGGGGTCCTCTGTGTTTCCATATGAATTGTGAAATTTTTTGTTCTAGTTCTGTGAAAAACACCATTGGTTATTTAATAGGGATCGCATTAAATCTGTAGATTGTGTTTGGTAGTATAGTCATTTTCACAATACTACTTCTTCCTACCCAGGAACATGGAATATCTCTCCATCTGTTTATGTCATCTTTGATTTCTTTCATTAGTCCCTTATAATTTTCTGTGTACAGTTCTTTTGTCTCCTTAGGTAAGTTTATTTCTAGATATTTAATTCTTTTTGTTACAATGGTGAATGGGATTGAGTCTTTAATTTCTCTTTCTGATTTTTCATTGTTAGTATATAGAAAAGCAAGTGATTTCTGTGTATTGATTTTGTATCCTGCAACTTCGCCAAATTCACTGATTAGCACTAGAAACAGTGAGAGATTTACTTCTTCTTTTCCAATCTGGATTCCTTTTATTATTATTTTTTTCTTTTCTGATTGCTGTAGCTAACACTTCCAGAATTATGTTGAATAATAGTGGTGTGGAAGTGGACACCCTTGTCTTGTTCCTGATCTTAGGGGGAATGCTTTCAGTTTTTCACCATTAAGAATAATGTCTGATGTAGGCTTATCATATATGGCCTTTACTATGCTGAGGTAGGTTCCTTCTATGCTCATTTTTTGAAGAGTTTTAATCATAAATGGGTGTTGAATTTTGTCAAAGGCTTTTTCTGCATTATTGAGATTGTCATGTGGTTTTTATCTTTCAATTTGTTAATATGGTGGATCACATTGATTGATTTCTGTATATTGAAGAATCCTTGCATCCCTGGAATAAACCCAACTTGATCATGGTGTATGAGCTTTTTGATGTGTTGCTGAATTCTGTTTGCTAAAATTTTGTTGAGGATTTTTGCATCTATGTTCATCAGTGACACTGGCCTGTAGTTTTCTTTTTGTGTGTTGTCTTTGTCTGGTTTTGGTACCACAGTGATGGTGGCCTCCTAGAATGAATTTGGAAGTGTTCCTTCCTCTGCAGTCTTTTGAAAGAGTTTTATTAGCTCTTCTTTAAATGTTTGATAGAATTCTCCTGTGAAGCCATCTGGTCCTGAGCTTTTGTTTTGGGGAAGATTTTTGGTCAAAGCTTCAATTTCAGTGCTTGTAATTGGGTTGTTCATAATTTCTATTTCTTCCTGGTTCAGTCTTGGAAGACTGAACTTTTCTAAGAATCTGTCCATTTCTTCCAGGTTATCTATTTTATTGCCATATAGTTGTTCATAATAGTCTCTTATAATCCTTTGTATTTCAGCAGTGTCTGTTGTAACCTCTCCTTTTTCATTTCTAATTTTGTTGATTTTATTCTTCTCTCTTTTTTCTTTCTTTTTTTTTTTTTATTATTGTTTTTGCCATACATTGTCATGATATCACCATGGGTTTACATATGCTTCCCCTCCGGGTCCCCCCTCCCTCCTCCCTCCCCCCCGGGAAATCTCGCTGGACAATTTTGCTTATCTTCTCAAAGAACCAGCTTTTAGTTTTATTAATCTTTACTCTTTCATTTCTTTCTGCTTGGATCCTTATGATTTCTTTCCTTCTACTAATTTTTTTTTTCATTTTTTCCCAGTTGCTTTAGGTATAAAGTTAGGTTGTCTATTCAATGTTTTTCTTGTTTCTTGAGGTAGGGTTGTACTGCTATAAACTTCCCTCTAGAGCTGCTTTTGCTGCATCCCATAGGTTTTGAGTTGCCATGTTTTCATTGTCATTTGTTTCTAGAAATTTTTTATTTCCCTTTTGATTTCTTCTGCTGGTTATTTAGAAATGTGTTGTTTAATTTCTATGTGTTTGTGTTTCTTACAGTTTTTTTCTTATAATTGATATCTAGTCTCATAGCGTTGTGGTTGGAGAAGATGCTTGATATGATTTCAATTTTCTTAAGTTTACTGAGATTTGATTTGTGACTCAAGATGTGGTCTATCCTGGAGAATGTTCCATGTGCACTTGAGAAGAAGGTGTATTCTTCTGCATCTGGAAGATATCAATGAGATCCATCTAATTTAATCTATCATTTAAGACTTGTGTTTCCTTATTAATTTTCTGTTTTGATGATCTGTCCATTGGTGTGAGTGGGGTGTTAAAGTCTTCAACTATTACTGCATTACTGTCAATTTCTCCTCTGTTAGTGTTTGTCTTATGTATTGAGGAGCTCCTATGTTGAGTGCATATTTACAATTGTTATGTCTTCCTCTTGGATTGATCCCTTGATCATTATGTAGTGTCCTTCCTTATCTCTTGTAATCTTCTTTAAGGTCTATATTGTCTGATATGAGGACTGCTACTACAGCTTTCTATTGCTTCCTATTTGCATGGAATATATTTTTCCATCCTCTCACTTTCAATCTATATGTGTCTTGAGGTCTGAAGTGGGTTTCTTGTACACAGCATATATATGGATCTTGATTTTGTATCCATTCAGCCAGTCTGTGTCTTTTGGTTCGAGCATTTAGTCCATTTACATTTAAAGTAATTATTGATATATATATGTTCCTATTGCCATTTTCTTAATTGTTTGGGGTTGTTTTTGTAGGTGTTTTTTCTTTCGTTGTATTTCTTGACTATATAAGTCCATTTAACATTTGTTGTAAAGCTGCTTTTGTGGTCCTGAATTCTCTTAACTTTTGCTTGTCTGAAAAGCTTTTTATTTCTCCATCAATTTTAAATGAGATCCTTGCTGGGTACAGTAATCTTGGTTGTAGATTTTTTCCTTTCAGCACTTTAAATATATCCTGTCATTCCCTTCTGGCCTGCAGAGTTTCTGCTGCAAGATCAGCTGTTAAACATATGGGGTTTCCCTTTTATGTTACTTGTTGCTTCTCCCTTGCTGCTTTTAACATTCTTTCTTTGTGTTTAGTCTTTGTTAGTTTGATTAGTATGTGTCTTGGCATGTTTCTCCTTGGGTTTATCCTCTTTGCGCCTCTTGGACCTGACTGACTATTTCCTTTTCCATGGTGGGGAACTTATCAACTATAATCTCTTCAAAAATTTTTTCATATCCTTTCTTTTTCTCTCCTTCTGGTACCCCTATAATTTGAATGTTGGTGCATCTGATATGGTCCTAGAAGTCTCTGAGACTGTCCTCAGCTCTTTTCATTCTTTTTACTTTATTCTGCTCTTCAAAAGTTATTTCAACCATTTTATCTTCCAGCTCACTGATCTGTTCCTCTGCTTCAGATATTCTGCTATTGATTCCTTCTAGAGTATTTTTAATTTCGGTAATTGTGTTGTTTGTCTCTGTGTGTTTATTCTTTAATTCTTCTATGTCTTTGTTAATTGATTCTTGCATTTTCTCCATTTTGTTTTCAGTGTTCTTGATCATCTTTACTAGCATTATTCTGAATTCTTTTTCAGGTAATTTTCCTATCTCCTCTTCATTTATTTGGACTTCAGTGTTGCTAGTTTATTCCTTCATTTGTGCAGTATTTCTCTGCCTTTTCATTTTTTTTTTAAAGTTATTGTGTTTGAGGTTTCCTTTTCTCAGGCTTCAAGAAAAGCTGAATTCTTTCCTTGAAGAAGGTTGAATTCTTTCTCCCTTTTGGTTTCTGACCTCCTAAGGTTGGTCCAGTGGTTTGTGTGAGCTTCCTATAGGGTGAGATTTGTGCTGAGTTTTTGTTTGTTTGTTTTTCCTCTGATAGGCAAGGCTAAAAGAGGTGGTAATCCGTCTGCTGATGGTTGGGTTTGTATTTTTGTTTTGTTTCTTGTTTAGATGGGGCATCCTGCACAGGTTGCTACTGGTGGTTGGGTGATGCCAAGTCTTGTATTCAAGTGATTTCCTTTGTAGGAGTTCTCACTATTTGACACTCCCTAGGGTTAGTTCTCTGGTAGTTTAGGGTCTTGGAGGCAGTGCTCCCACTCCAAAGGCTCAGGGCTTGATCTCGAATTTTGCATAGTTCTATATATTCTTTTCCAATGGTCAGGTACTCCTGTCTGCTCTCACCTGGTGTTCTGTATGCACTCTGTGTCGGAAGGTGGATTCCTGATGTATCTGTGGAGACAGATGTACTCCACATCCACTTACTTTTCCGCCACCTTGTTCTCCCTGGTTTCAAACTTTATCCTTGAATTATAAGGGAACTGAGGTACATCTTGGGGGAAGAACATATTTGGGTCACATAAGAATAACTGGTGAGGTAGGGACGCTCAAAAGAAACTTAATTGTAAGATTACTTGCAGGATCTCTTGGAGATAATTTACTTCAAAAGAAAGAGAGGCTTGCATGACTTGTCAGACTCAGTGATAGAATATGATGGTCTATGAGAAGAGAGGCTCCAGGTACCAAAATGGGGAGATTTTACTTGAACCCACCCTGACCCCTCCATCTAGATGGCTATGTTTGGCCTGAAAAGAAGAAAACAGTTAGCCAACTCAAAGAGCTTTCTGCCAAAATTGGTTGTGGGCTCCTCTAAGAGACTGAGACATGGAGGAAAGAAAAAATGAGCCAGCTGGAGTAGCAGTTCAGTTCAGTTCAGTTGCTCAGTTGTGTGTGACTCTTTGCAATTTCATAGACTGCAGCATGCAGACTTCCCTGTCCATCACCAACTCCTAGAACCTACTCAGACTCATGTACTTCATGCGAGTGATGCCATCCAGCCATTTCATCCTCTGTAGTCCCCTTCTCCTCCCACATTCAATCTTTCCCAGCATCAGGGTCTTTTCCAATGAGTCAGTTCTTTGAATCAGGTGGCCAAAGTATTGGAGCTTCAACTTCAACATCAGGTCTTTCAGTGAATAATCAGGACTATTTTCTTTAGGATGGACTGATTGGATCTCCTTGCAGTCTAAGGGACTCTCAAGAGTCTTCTCCAACACCACAGTTCAAAAGCATCAATTCCTCAGTGCTCAGCTTTATTTATGGTCCAACTCTCACATCCATACATGACTGCTGGAAAAAACCATAGCTTTGACTAGATGGACTTTGCCAGCAAAGTAATGTCTCCACTTTTTATTTTTATGTTTTTATTTTTTTTTATCTCTGCTTTTTTTTTTATTGTTTTTGCCATACACTGTCATGATATCACCATGGGTTTACATATGCTTCCCCTCCGGAACCCCCCTCCCTCCTCCCACCCCCCCTCCCAGGAAATCTCGCTGTACCAGCCCCGAGCATCAATCCTGGGCTGGCGATTGATTAGACACATGACAATTAACATGCTTCAGTGCCCTTCTCCCATCTCATACCACCCTTACCCTCATCCACAAAGTCCATGAGTCTATTCTATACATCTGCGTTCCTTTTGCTGTCTCGCATGTTGGGTTCTCGTTACCGTCTTTGTAAATTCCATATATATGCGTTAATATACTGTATTGTTGTTTTTGCTTCTGGCTTACTTCACTCTGGATAATGGGCTCCAGTTTTGTCCATCTGAGTAGAATTGCTTCAAATGAATTTTTTTTTAATGCTGAGTAATATTCCATTGTGTATATGTACCACAGCTTTCTTATCCATTCGTCAGTTGATGGGCATCTAGGTTGCTTCCATGTCCTGGCTATTGTAAACAATGCAGCGATGAACATTGGGGTACACGTGGCTCTTTCAATTCTGGTTTCCTCGGTGTATATGCCCAGCAGTGGGATTGCTGGGTCATATGGCAGGTCTATTTGCAGCTTTTTAAGGAACCTCCACACTGTTTTCCATAGTGGCTGTACTAGCTTGCATTCCCACCAACAGTGTAAGAGGGTTCCCTTTTCTCCACATCCTCTCCAGCATTTATTGCTTGTAGACTTTTGGATGGCAGCCATTCTGACTGGTGTAAAGTGGTACCTCATTGTGGTTTTGATTTGCATTTCTCTGATAATGAGTGATGTTGAGCATCTTTTCATGTGTTTGTTAGCCATTTTTTTATCTTCTTTGGAGAAATGTCTGTTAAGTTCTTTGGCCCACTTTTTAATTGGGTTGTTTATTTTTCTAGAATGGAGCTGCAGGAGTTGTTTGTATATTTTTGAGATTAATTGTTTGTCTGTTGCTTCATTGGCTATTATTTTCTCCCATTCTGAAGGCTGTCTTTTCACCTTGCTTATAGTTTCCTTT
>ML661897.1:33954830-34001346 GCA_007570785.1 Antilocapra americana | reverse complement strand
TGAAAGAAATCAAGGAGGACACAAACAGATGGAGAAATGTACCGTGCTCATGGATTGGAAGAATCAATATAGTGAAAATGAGTATACTACCTAAAGCAATCTATAGATTCAATGCAATTCCTATCAAGCTACCAGAGGTCTTCTTCAAAGAATTAGAACAAATAATTTCTCAATTTGTATGGAAATACAAAAAACCTCGTATAGCCAAAGCAATCTTGAGAAAGAAGAATGGAACTGGCGGAATCAACCTACCTGACTTTAGGCTATACTACAAATCCACAGTCATTAAGACAGTATGGTACTGGCACAAAGACAGAAATATAGATCAATGGAACAGAATAGAAAGCCCAGAGATAAATCCACGCATCTATGGACACCTTATCTTTGACAAAGGAGGCAAGAATATACAATAGAGAAAAGACAACCTCCTTAACAAGTGGTGCTGAGAAAACTGGACAGCCACTTGTAAAAGAATGAAACTAGAACACTTTCTAACACCATACACAAAGATAAACTCAAAATGGATCAAAGATCTAAGCATAAGACCAGAAACTATAAAACTCCTAGAGGATAACATTGGCAAAACACTCTCTGACATAAACCAAAGTGGGATCCTACATGACCCACCTCCCAGAATATTGGAAATAAAAGCAAAAATTAATAAATGGGACCTAATTAAAATTAAAACCTTCTGCACAACAAAGGAAACTATAAGCAAGGTGAAAAGACAGCCTTAAGAATGGGAGAAAATAATAGCCAATGAAGCAACGGACAAACAGTTAATCTCAAAAATATACAAGCAACTCCTGCAGCTCCATTCTAGGAAAATAAACGACCCAATCAAAAAGTGCACCAAAGAACTTAACAGACATTTCTCCAAAGAAGACATAAAAATGGCTAACAAACACATGAAAAGATGCTCAACATCACTCATTATCAGAGAAATGCAAATCAAAACCACAATGAGGTACCACTTTACACCAGTCAGAATGGCTGCCATCCAAAAATCTACAAGTAATAAATGCTGGAGAGGATGTGGAGAAAAGGGAACTCTCTTACACTGTTGGTGGGATTGGAAACTAGTACAGCCACTATGGAAAACAGTGTGGAGGTTCCTTAAAAAACTGCAAATAGACCTGCCATATGACCCAGCAATCCCACTGCTGGGCATATACACCGAGGAAACCAGAATTGAAAGAGCCACGTGTACCCCAATGTTCATCGCTGCATTGTTTACAATAGCCAGGACATGGAAGCAACCTAGATGCCCATCAACTGACGAATGGATAAGAAATACTCAGCATTAAAAAAAAATTCATTTGAATCAGTTCTACTCAGATGGGCGAAACTGGAGCCCATTATTCAGAGTGAAGTAAGTCAGAAGCAAAACCAACAATACAGTATATTAACCCATATATATGGAATTTAGAAAGACAGTAACGAGAACCCAGCATGCGAGACAGCAAAAGGAACGCAGATGTATAGAATAGACTTGTGGACTCTGTGGATGAGGGCAAGGGTGGGATGATATGGGAGAATGGCATTGAAACATGTTAATTACCATATGTCTAATCAATCGCCAGCCCAGGATTGATGCTCGGGGCTGGTGCAAGGAGATTTCCCGGGGGGAGGGAGGAGGGAGGGGGGTCCTGGAGGGGGAGCATATGTAAACCCATGGTGATATCATGTCATTGTATGGCAAAACTAATTTAAAAAATAATTATAAAAAAAAAGAAGTTATACCAATTTTAATGAAGGATTCCAAAGAATAGCAAGGAGAGATAAGAAAGCCTTCCTCAGAGATCAATGTAAAGAAACAGAGAAAGACAAAAGATCTCTTCAAGAAAATTGGAGATACCAAGGGAATATTTCATGCAAAGATGAGCACAATAAAGGAGAGAAATGGTAGGGACCTAACAGAAGCAGAAGATACTAAGAAGAGGTAGCAAGAATACACAGAAGAACTATACAAACAAGATCTTCATGACCCAGATAATCACGATGGTATGATTACTCACCTAGACCAGACATACTGGAATGTGAAGTCAAGTGGGCCTTAGGAAGCATCACTACGAACAAAGCTAGTGGAGGTGATAGAATTCCAGTTGAGTTATTTCAAATCCTAAAAGATGAGGCTGTGAAAGTGCTGCACTCAAAATGCCAGCAAATTTGGAAAACTCAGGGGTGGCCACAGGACTAGAAAAGGTCAATTTTCGTTCCAATCCCAAAGAAAGGCAATGCCAAAAAATGTTCAAACTTCCGCACAATTGCACTCATTTCACAGGTTAGTAAAGTAGTACTCAAAACTCTCCAAGCCAGGATTCAACAGTACGTGAACATCCATATGTTCAAGCTGGATTTAGAAAAAGCAGAGGAACCAGAGATCAAATTGCCAGCATCTGCTGGATCATCAAAAAAGCAAGAGAGTTCCAGAAGAACATCTATTTCTGCTTTATTGACTATGCCAAAGCCTTTGACTATGTGGATCACAGCAACTGTGGAAATTTCCAAAAGAGATGGGAATACCAGATCACCTCACCTGCCTCTTGAGAAATCTGTATGCAGGTCAGGAAGCAACAGGTAGAACTGGATATGGAACAACAGAGTGGTTCCAAATTGGGAAAGGATTATGTCAAGGCTGTATACTGTCACCCTGCTTATTTAACTTATATGCAGAGGGCATCATGAGAAACACTGGGCTGGAGGAAGCACAAGCTGGACTCAAGATTG
The DNA here is from genome assembly GCA_007570785.1 of Antilocapra americana. Taxonomy (NCBI): domain Eukaryota; kingdom Metazoa; phylum Chordata; class Mammalia; order Artiodactyla; family Antilocapridae; genus Antilocapra; species Antilocapra americana. The sequence goes on along the minus strand of ML661897.1, from coordinate 33,998,616 downwards.
CCAGGAGAAATATCAATAACCTCAGATATGCAGATGACACCACCCTTATGGCAGAAAGTGAAGAAGAACTAAAGAACCTCTTGATGAAAGTGAAAGAGGAGAAGGAAAAAGTTGGCTTAAAGCTCAACATTCAGAAAACTAAGATCATGGCATCTGGTCCCATCACTTCTTGGCAAATAGATGGGGAAACAGTGGAATCAGTGACAGACTTTATTTTTAGCAGCTCCAAAATCACTGGCGGTGATGACTGCAGCCATGAAATTAAGAGACGCTTGCTCCTTGGAAGAAAAGCTATGACCAACCTAGACAGCATATTAAAAAGCAGAGACATTACTTTGCCAACAAAAGTACATTTAGTCAAAGCTATGGTTTTTCCAGTAGTCATGTATGGATGTGAGAGTTGGACTATAAAGAAAGCTGAGTGCTGAAGAATTGATGCTTTTGAACTGTGGTATTGGAGAAGACTCCTGAGAGTCCCTTGGACTGCAGGGAGATTCAACCAGTCAATCCTAAAGGAAATCAGTCCTGAGTATTCACTGTAAGGACTGATGTTAAAGTTCAAACTCCAACACTTTGGCCACCTGATGCAAAGAACTGACTCACTGGAAAAGACCCTGATGCTGGGAAAGATTGAAGGTCGGAGGAGAAGGGGACAACAGAGGATGAGATGGTTGGAGGGCATCACTGACTCAATGGACATGAGTTTGAGTATACCTGGGAGTTGGCAATGGACAGGGAGGCCTGGCGTGCTACAGTCCATGGGGTCGCAAAGAGTCGGGCGTGACTGATACTGAACTGAACCTAAATAAACTGAGAGACATACATATGTTCATGAATTGCAACTCTCAATATTAAGATATCAGTTTTCTCTAAATTGATTATAAACTCAACGTTATCTGTGTCAAAACCCCAGGAGTCATCTTTTGTAGAAATTGACACACTGATTCTAAAATACAAATGGTTCGATGCATGGGACAGGGTGCTCAGGGTTGGTGCACTGGGATGACTCAGAGGGATGGGATGAGGAGGGAGATGGGAGAGGGGTTCAAGATGGGGAACACCTGTAAACCCAAGGCTGACTCATATCAATGTATGGCAAAAACCACTACAATATTGTAAAGTAATTAGCCTCCAACTAAAATAAATAAATTTAAAAAATAAAATATACATGGAATTGCAAATGATGTAGAACATCCAATACAATTTTGAAAAAGGAGCAGAAAGTTGGAAGACTTAGGTAGAGTAAGTTACCTGAGTTCAAGACTTAGTATAGTACTCAAGCTGTGTGATACTGGTGTAAGGATAGGGAAATGGATCAATGGATTAGATAGTTCACATACATATATTTTCAAAAAGGTGCCAAGGTAATTCAAAGGGGGGAAAGGACATTCTTCAACAAATGTTGCAGGAATTACTAAATATCTTTATGGGGAAAAAAAATGAACCTCAACCATTATGTCATATTATATCAAAAATTAACTTGAAATTGATGATAGAATAAAACATAAAACTAAAACTATAAAACTCTTATAGGAAAACATAAGAAAAAACCTTTGAGAACTTGAAACAGGCAGAGATTTTTTTTTTCAAGACGCAAAAGGCCTGAAGCATAAAATAAAAAAGCTAATAAATTTAATAGCAAGAGTCCTGAGGCTACTGCCCAGGCGGTTTAGCTTGGCACCTTAGATGAGTCTCTTTGCCTTTGCTCATTTTTGTCCTGTGTTAAGCATGTTGAATTGACCCTTGGCAGAAGCTCTGGAGTTCTACATGGCTTCAGTAAAAGTGCTCCAGCCTAACTTGCCAAAGTTCTGTGCTGCACTGGGTCTCAGTCTCAGCTAACAATAAAATGTGAGTTTGCCTCTGTTCTTTATAAATGTGTATCTTTGTAAACACATAAAGAAAGGAAGAGGCTGAGCTAAGGCAAAATTTATGCTTTGCTGGGTCTTAGGCCAAAATAATAGCCAACTTCGTTAATGCTCCATGATTAGCACAGGCTTAATGTTCTGTTGCCAAGCTTTGTCTCATTCCATGGTTTAAAAACCAGTGTCTTAAGTTAAATTAGAATCCTTAAACTTAATTAATTGGAGGCCACATTTTTTTTTACCCTTCCTGGAGAAGGAGAACTCTTCCCAAGAGGGTGTGTCTCCCTAACCCTCACTGTCACCTTTGGAATACAGTATATCAGGATTGCTGTGGATACTGTCTCCACTACTGAAACACAAATGCTGCTAAAGGATCCAACCCTAGCTTAAAAGAAGTCATGGACATTGATAAAGATATGTCTCTCCTTAGAGGACTTGGAGATGTTTTAACTGAAACTCCCATTAGGTCTCTCAGTCACTGTCTTCAGGGTCAGGACAATGAGATAGGTCACAGAAATCTAAAGACAAAAGCAGTTGAGGCCAAAGACATCCTTTGAAAGAAGAGCACACATCAGCGACCTCATAGGTAGGATTCCAAAGACCCTACCTCTGGTTTAGTCCCTGACTAGCCCTGGACCTATGGACTTGCATCTCTATTCTTCTTCATGAACTCATCAATTTCTGAATTTCTGATCATGCTGAAACCTCCCCTCAGAACCTCAGGATTCTAGAAATGTCTTTAGCATCAGAGGTGTTCCTTTGCATATAATCCCAGCTGACCTGCTTTACCCAACATTCGTTGCTATTCTGTTTTAAAATAAGAGCCCAGAAAGACAGTAATGAGAACCCAACATGGGAGACAACAAAAGGAACGCAGATGTATACAATAGACTTGTGGACTTTGTGGATGAGGGTAAGGGTGGGATGATATGGGAGAAGGGCATTGAAGCATGTTAATTGTCATGTGTCTAATCAATCGCCAGCCCAGGATTGATGCTCGGGACTGGTGCAGCGAGATTTCCCGGGGGGGAGGGAGGAGGGAGGGGGGACCCGGAGGGGAAGCATATGTAAAACCATGGTGATATCATGACAATGTATGGCAAAAACAATAATAAAAAATAAATAAATAAATAAAATAAAAAAAAATAAAATAAAATAAGAGCCCAGGACTGAGGGAAGCTTTTGAAGTTTTGTAGCATCTCTGTCTCACACTTTTTAGTTCAGCCCTTTTCTGGCCTTGGAGACACAAATTGGTCCTTAACTTCCTGATAATTACTCTCTGTTTAGGGAGAAACTGGAACAAGTGTCACAATTTTTAGAGCCAAGACCTGCCTTGTTTACAAGCTTGGTATGAGGGTCAAAAGAGAAAATATAAAGTACATATGTGAAACACACACACACATTCTGCACATAAAGACTATTACATAAAATTTGTCTTCCATTTGAGGATGCATTAATGAGATCCTCAGTCTGAAAACAGTACAAAAAATTAACTAGCAGAAACCTTATTTGAGCTCTAGATTTACACCAGAAAAATAAATAAAAGCAGTGCCTTCTTAGTCTCCATTATATATTATTAAAGATAGTATTTCAGCTACTTTTTAAGTGTGTTTTCCCTGCTTCCACTTACATAAAATGTCCCCTTGATCAGAACTCTGGAACACTCTTCTAGCCTAACTCTTAATAGGTCTCCGATATTAAAGAATCTATCTGTCTGCAATTAAGAAGACCTGGGCTTGATCCCTGGATTGGGAAGATCCCTGGAGAAGGGAATGGCAACCCACTCCAGTATTCTTGCCTAGAGAATCCCATGGACAGAGGAGCCTGGTGGGCTACAAGTCCATGGACCGTAAAGAGTCGGACACCTCTGAGTGACTAACATTTTCATTTCCATGTCCAATAGGTCTCAGAAATGGCATTGAAATGGGCCCTTCACCTGTCCCTGGACCCTTCTTGGACTCTACCATCAGCCTTTCTCTATAAGTACCCTATCTTCAATATAAAATTTAAGTCTTGTAGCTGATTAGATGCAGATTTAACTCATGCTTAGCTTTTCAGCTTCCTCCTCATGCCTGTCCCTACCCAGCCTCACTTTTCTTATTTGTGTACATGTCAGTCTGGATCCCAACCCCATTTGAAGGCCAAAAGTATGTTTCCTTCATCTTGAGGGGGCCTCCAGCATTGTCTAGTGCAATGCTTTGCCAACAATAAATCCAAATACATGTTTTAAAATAAATTAATACACTAAACTGCTCTGAAGAAAAAATAAATATTCATATTTTCCCCTTGGGAGCTGGATATGACCAGCAATGACAGTGAAACTCTGGGGTTTGGATGGATATGAAGTGTGAAATGGTCAACAGGTAAATGGGGTTACAAAAGATACTGTTGCCAAAAACTGGATAGTTGTTAATATGGGCCCAATCTTTCCCAGATGCACCTCTGGGAACCTGAGGATTGCAGACCATTAAGCCTCACCTCAGTATCAGGACAACAGATGAAGAGTTAAAGAAAGACAGAATAGTACAACACAGATAAGGTGAATGTGACACTAGGTCTCAGCATGGCTTTCCCTGGGGAGCCTAGGCCTCTATAACCAGGCTGAGTTCTTTGATAAGGAGAGCGAAGGAACAGACTGCTTAACAAGGTTGTACAAGGATCAGATTTGCTCATGTTTTCAGCCAGTTTTGGGTAGAGAGTAGAACACAGACACTCCAGGAAGAAGAGACAGAAGAATTTGCATGGGATACTGCCTGGATTCAAACATCTTTTTAGCAGCAAACAAATGTGAGTAACCTGGCCAGCACAGTAGCAAGCTGGAAAGTCCTAAGGAGACACTTTCAGGCAGGTTTTCTATAGTGTGTGTTTCTGTCAGTGAATCCTACATTCCAACTAATTGCATTTTTTAAAAAATCAGATATGGATTCTTTTGAAATAGGAACCAATAGTCCAATGAAATATATCTGTTGGTCATATTATGCCCACATTTTATGAACTAGAGTTATTATACCCAAAAGCCTGTTAGCTTACCAGAATCAAAAACACCTACATCCAATGCTGTTACACTAAATTATAGACCCTCCCAAATCCACTCCCCTGGCTATGCTTCCTGTTTCTGAAATAAAGAGCACCACCAGGTCTCATTGGATTAAATGGTCTCACGAGATTAAACCGATAGCTTCCTATTGGTTCTTCTGCCTCCTGATATTTCCTGTTAATCTCCCTCTCTACACTTCTTCTACATTGATCTTCAAAAAGCACATCTGTCACTGTATCAAACACATGCCTCAAAACACACATTCAAAATCTCTTCATTGTCTTAACAAAATTTAAACTTTGTAACCTGGAATTTAAGAATGGCATAATTTGGGCCCAATATATCTTTTTAAATATTTTGTTATTCCCCTGTATTTTCATTTTCCTTAAAATAAATTTAACTTTAATTATAATAATATCTACTATTTATTGACTAAAGTCCTGGTTTCCCCAACCCCCTTCAATCACTCTATGAGATGCCTTGTGATGATCCCCATGGGACACATGAGGAAAATGAAACCGGAACAGATCAAATAACCTGTTAAATGTTGTCTGAGTGGGAGGTGGCAGAGCCAGGTCACTACCTCCAAAGCCCATGTTTGAGACTCTGCCTGTCCCCCATAGAAATCTCTCTTTTCTGGGAGCACCTGCACTACCCTCTTTTCCTCATGAAGGTGAAAAGTTTGTATTCCTCTTGCTTGAAGCTTTTAATTCCTTGAAGTTTTTTGTTGCACAGCCTGGAACTAGGAGTTTTTTTAACTCTAATTTTCTATAAAGGATTTGACTAGTGAGAACAGATCACTCCTAGTGATTGTTTTGTCATTTATTTTGAATTCTATTTTATCTGTATTGGGAGTTGTTCTTGCAGGGTGGAACTATTTTCGCTTCTCTTTTGCTAAGCAATAAAGAAATTGGATAAATAACATGCATTCACCTAAGGTAAATCAGTTTGGTATATGAAATCTCATCTGAATCACCCCTTCTCCAAGGCCTGGTTTTCATACAGAATTGAGAAGCATGTAAAGAGCTGAAAGAGTTGGGTAGAAAACACAGTCTGAAGGCACTGAGGAAAGAAGATGTAATGCTGTAAGTTCTGAAGATTGTCAGAAGATTCATGACCTGCTAATGTTAAGCTAAATTAGTGCTCTTGACAAAACTATTAAGTAATATATTAGCTGATTATTTTCATAAGTCCAATTCTAGCACCTCCAGGCACACTGACCATATTTTTAAAACGAATAGATAATTCTCTCACTTTTCTTTGCAGACTACCACACTGACATAAAAATGCTTGTGTAGATTTTTGAATGAATATGAGTCTCATTAAAATTTGTACAGGATCCACAATGTTGTATTAGAGCTTTTTTTTCTCTATGTATTTCTTCAAATTTTATTAAGTAAGACATTTTCATAGTACTTTACAGTTTACAAAGAACATTTACATTACCTTATTTTATCTTTAGTTTTTCTTTGAAAGGTAAATAGATTTAATTGTAGGTAAGGAAATGGAAAAGAAAGGATTTGAACCCTGGTACTTAATTCCAAATGCAAAGTTCTTTCTAAGCACCTGGCACGTGACTGGTCAAGAGGAACAAAATGCTGAATGAGAGCATGAGGGACTTAGAGTACAGTGGAAGGATGGACAGAGAAGCCAGTATAAACCAGTCTGAGGAGATACACATATGATACATGGAAGCTCTGAGGAAAGGCTCATATATTAGCCAAGGGGCTTGTGAAGGACTGAGTCTTAAAGAATGAATGGGATTCAGTCAAATAAAGGACAGGCAAAAAATGATGAGAAATTCCATGTAAGAGAAGAACACGAGCAAAAGCACTGAGGCCTGTATGGTTGGAGTGGTGTCAGGTCTGGACACTGTGCAGTTAATTGTTGCTGAAGCAGAAAGGATCAGGCAGAAAGCTCTGATCAGTGAGGCCAAAGACACCTGTGGATGTTAGATCATGGATGTCCTTATATGGGAAGAGCCTGAATATGTTTCTAAAGATACTGGGGAATTATTTAAATGCTTTAAGCATGGGCTTAACCTGGTCAGATTTATATTTCATTAGATCATACTGACTATGATATTAGGATATTTGTTGTTGTTGTTTAGTACTTAAGACACATTTGACTCTTTGCGACTCCATGGGCTGTAGCCCACCAGGCTCCTCTGTCCATGAGATTTCCCAGGCAAGAATATTGGAGTGGGTTGCCATTTCCTTCTCTTGGGGATCTTTACGACCCAGGGATCGAACTCTCATCTCCTGCATTGGCAGGCAGATTCTTTACCACTGAGCCACAAGGCATGCCAGTGTGAGAACATACTGGCAGTAAATAGGAATGGAAGCAGGAAGCCCTGTATGAAGGCCACTGCAATGGTCCAGGAGACAGAGAGAGAGGAAGACTGACTGAATTTGGCAGGATGTAACCACTGATATCATGTGGCTGGCAAAGGAGAAAGAGAAGTTGAGGGAGAATTATAGGTATTAACAGAAGTCATGCAGGTAGAAGAGCTCTCTTCTCTAGAGTGTCAAACAGTGGGCAACTCTGGTGACTTCCAGTAAGTGAAAGGAAGAGAAACCTACAAACAGATAAACTTGCCAGACACTATGAAAATCAGAAGAATGATGAAAAAAATTCAGAGTTTCAAGAAGGAAAATAATGATTAACCAAACCAAATATAGGAAAGAGGTTCAGTGAGACGAGAACTGAAAAACATCTACTGGAATCATACAATTAGGAAGTTATCTTTGATGTCAGTGGCAGCTGTTTCAGGAGAACGACTGGACAAGAAGTCAGGCTATAGCAGGTTGAAGAGTGAATGAGAGGTGGGAAACCGGAGGCAGTGAGTGTAGGCAACTCTTTTGAGACATTTGAATAAGATGCTACCCAGTTAGAGGCGAACATGGGGTAAAGGCATTTATGTCTTGGTGAGGTTTTTTGGTTTGGTCTGGTTTTTAGAACAGAAAAAAAACTACTACTTTATGTCCTAAAGAAGAAGATTTTACAGAAGGAATGCGAGGTGATGACTAGCAGAAAAATGTATACCAGGAGAAAGCGGCATTAAGGATATCTCCTCTGAGGCTGAGGAAAGAAGAGGCAATGAATGGTAAGCTACTAAAAGTTGAGAAAAATCATATCGAAGGGATCATTTTCTCAGTGGTGTAAGAGACATGAGATTCTGTTAGCAATGTGGGGTGTCAGGCATTGTGAATGGAATTCAAGGAGAGTGGTAAATGTTCAGAGTTACTGAGAAGGAAGGGTGAGTAATTGAGGACTCCAAAGAGGAAAAAGCAGAAATAAAGTTTGGGAGAGAGCCAAATGATGAGGAGGAAATGGAGGAATTGCCAGTCTCCACCTTTAGGAGGTGAAGGCATGAAGCTATTAGAAGGAAATTGAAGACCTCAAAGGGGAATCTCTTCTAGCAGATGGTCCAGGAGTCGGTGACTGAAGCTGAGGTAAGGTGATGGTCTCTGGAAATGGGAGTTCCTGAATTATGAAGACGAGGGTGCTGAACGGTACGATTCTTGTAGACGAAATCTCCCAGGATGGCGAGGACAGGAGTTGAGATGGTGAGAAAGATCATGAGTCTGGTGCCAAAAGTCTTTAATAAATGAACAACACTGACTGGAAGCTAGTAGAGGACAGTGATACAGAAGAGACCGTGTCACTGAAAAAGCTAGGGAACAATTCCCGGAAGTAAAAATAGAACCTGGGTAAAAAAATAAAGTCTAACCTTTTTTTCCTTTGTGCTTAGTCCAGTTTCCCTTGCTCAGAGGGTGTTCCGTGCAGAGGCCTCACACCTGGCACTTCAGACTAGCGTTCCTAGGGTGAGACGGCTGCCTGACACGACAGCTCGGGCTGCAAGCAGAGACCCTGTGCACGCCGCTCAATTCAAGATGGCGGCAGTGGGCCATGTGCAGAGACACTGCGCCCGGCACTGTGCTCTGGAGCGTGAGCAGCACAGCTGCGCCTGCCCCGCTGCGCCCAGCCCCTCCCTGCTGACAAGAACCTGCTAAGGCACACCTGCTGACAGCCTGTTAGGGAGCGCTTGTACCCGAGAGTGGGGGACCCCAACCTCCGGATCTAATGCCTGATTATCTGGGTGGAACTGATGTAATGATCATAGAAATAAAGTGCACAATAAGTGTAATATTCTGGAATTATCCCCAAACTTTCCCCTACCATCCCAGTTCATGGAAAAAATTGTCTTCCAGGAAACCAGCCCCTGGTGCCAAAAAGGTTGGGGACTGCTGCTCAAGAGCACCAGCTCATACCTCTCCATTTTTTCATCAAAGGATAAAATGTTCCTTTGTCTCTTAACCAAACTCGGTCTCCTGTTGGCTTGAGCAACACCAGGAAGGAAGACTTTTATTGGAGCTCCGCTGGAAAGGGCCGGTAACAATAGTGGGTTCTGTAGCCAAATAGAATGAAACAAAATAAATTGCAGTTTTCACTAGGGTGAAAGTGTAATGTCTATAAACATAAGAAAACCATCCTGGAGTATGTCAACCCCCTTATCAGCATCATGGGGCATGAAAAATGGAAGAGTGAGTAGTTTTCCCTGGGGAAGTCCACAGAGGGCAGTCCAGGTCTCAGCAGATGATGGGGGTGGATGGTGAGCAGTCCATCATGAAGTAGGGACCCGCGCACAGAGGAGAGAAATGGGACTCAATAGTGAAAGATGGGATCATTCAAGATATAAGTGGGATACCTACAGGAGAAAAGGAGAGTCAGGGATAGCCTTTCATTCTGTGATAGAGAACTGTAGAGATGAGAAGCTTGTTAAGAATATATTCCCCCACCCGACACCCAATCAAATATTCTAACTGTGGCCCAGACTGGGCCAGCGTCTCAGGTAATATCCACTTGGTCTCAGGGAGACCATGAGGACTGCTGAAGGTTTACAAACAGATTTCCAGAGCTTTCCTTTTGTCTCCTAATACAAAAAAATTAAGTATTCTTAACTTATCCCACATTAATTTTTTATCCAGAATAAATTTTGCAATTAAAAAAATCAACTCTCAATATTTTTAAATATGTTAAGTTAAAATGTGCAAAACAACCATTATCTCCTTCCTTTAAAGAAAAACAGAGAAACTTTTACATTTGCTTTTTCATATTTCATAGGAGAAAAAAAATGGAGCAAATGATGTGATTGAAGCCAAGGTTGTCTATAAAGTGTGAAAGCACTTCCTTTCCTTCTTAGAATCCAGGGCTAACTCTAGGAGGGAGAGGAAATTAGCATGAAAGTTTTACTTAAATTACAAGATGGGTGAGGGCCTTGCCTGAAGATGGTATCTCCCTGTCTCCTGTGACAATGAATGGCTTTCAAGACCAAGGTCATTCTCTTTCTTATGTAAATAGTTTCCAAGAAACTCATAGTCTGTTCTGTTGGAGTAAGTGTGATGATGCTGAAAGCAGGCTGACCCCGGAGTTTAGAGGGTCCACTGGGTCTGTCCTCAATTTGCTACCTATGCGTTGTGTAACTTTCAGTGAGATCCTGTTTCCCATTAAAAAAAAAAAAAAGTCAGAATCTATGCCATAGAGCTGCTATGTGGATTCAATGAAATGATGATGGGAAAATTGCTCTGTAAGATGGAAAGCACCAGATGCATATTTGTCTATACTAAGGTGGGTTAGAACTGATGCTTCTGCATCCACTGTCTGACTCTTGGCCAAAGGAGTGGGCAGAATGGAGTCGGGCAGAAACTCTTCCTGAATGCTTCTCAAATGACACTGACAAGAACACTTCCTTTATCTGTCCATAATTGACCTCAATCATCCATTTGAAAAAATTTCAGAATAAGCGTAAATAAATACATCATTGTTACAGTTTTCTTCACAATCTAGTCAAGAAACAATAAAGCTTTTTGTTTATCATATTCAAGTCTCATACAGAATTCAAAGGTCATCAAAGCTCTTTCTGCCAGAAATACATACCTATATAACATATATGTATTTATATGCACATATATATGTATATACACAGATGTGTTGTGCTTAGTCGCTCAGTCAACTCCAACTCTTAGTGACTCCATGGACTGTAGCCCACCAGGCTCCTCTGTCCATGGGATTCTCCAGGCAAGAATACTGGAGTGGATTGCCATTTCCTTCTCCAATATACACAGATACACACATAAATATATAGATATGCATACATATATAAATAAATAATTATATAAAACCATATATTATAATTCCTTATACTCAGTTCCTGCAGTATACCTCCATCTGGATGCCCACCAGTTCCTTAAACTCAAAGCCCAAAGTGGAGAATGAAAGTCAGTGGTTAAAACAATGTACTGTTTCTCACAACTCTGTGGCCTGTCTGGCCTGTCTGTCTGGCCTGTCACAACTCTTCTTGCCTGGGATTATCAATGTGGCCATACTCAGCTGGCAGACCTGCAGCGGGCTGGACTCAGCAGGTGCTGTTGACTGGAGGGCTCCGTTTCCCCCCACAGGGCTTTGGCCTTTCTGATGTGTCTCAAGACACAAGAAGAAGAAGCATGGCAAGAGTGTGAAAATGGAAGCTGCACGACCTCTGGAAGCCTAGACTCTGAAGCCATACGTGTCACTGCAGCTGCATTCTACAGGTCAAAGGAAGTCATGGGGCCAGCCTAGATCCAAAAGAGAGCAAACAGACTCCAACTGATGAGAGAAGCAGCAACTCTCATTGCAAAAAGGAGGCAATGAGTTGCAGTCATCTTCGTAAATAGTTTGCCACATCTGATTCCAGCCGTCTTCCTTCTTTCCTTCCTTCCTGTTCATTCAACTTACAATTACTAAGCACCTGCTATAGGCCAAGCAGGTACTTGGTCCTCTTCCAGGTACCAGGGACACACTCGTGAAGGAGACACATAAGAGCCCTGGAACTTAAACTCTAGTGGAACTAAGCAAATAGATGAAGGAGCTTGTCTTAGCTGAGAACAAAAAGTGAGGAGAATAAGGACTGAGGTGGGACACGAGCAGGGCAGAGAGACTACCTTAGACTGGCCATCAAAGAAGCCCCTCAAAAGAGAGGATATTTGGCTAAAATTGGGGACAGAGACTCACAAGTGCAAAAGCCCTAAGGTGGGAGCAGATTTGGGCATGGCAGTAGCATAGTGAGCTGGGAGAGAATGGCAAAGCATTTCTTCTATATTAGTCACAGACAAAACTGGGTATCGAACTTGCAAGCTAGTTTACAATGTCATTCTAAACTCACTTTCTCTCATCCCCAAATTCACTGGGGCCCAAGTACGAATGTTTCTTCTAAAACCTCTCAGGTCTACTACCACACTTTGTCTTTCTCACCAGGATCCAGAATTCACTCTTTTGTCTGCTTTCTTTCACCTTTCTTTCTTTCACCTCTGCTTTCTTCCCATTTCAATCCAGTCTTCAAAAAGCTGCCTGAATGATCACTTGAACACATAGCTCAGCTACAGCTGAAAAGCCCTCAGTGGCTCCCCGTTGCCATTGGATGAAGTCCAAACTTCTCTTCTCTTTGGAAGCCTACATAATCTGGCCCCCTGTTTACGTTTTGAGCCTATCTCTCCACTCTGCGTCTGGACTCTATTGTGAGAGGGCCCTTCCTTTGAGGTTGAAGTATTATTCCCTAAGTGAAATGAGAACTGAATCCATAATCTGCCATTAATCTTTCAGCATGCATTAGGAAAGCAGATGTTTCTAAAGCCAGCTCTTCTAGACAGCAGAAAATTGGACTAGAGAGGAATCAAAATGAAGAGGGAGGAGGGAAGAGATGGGCTCAGAGACAGAAGGAAGCCTAAAACTGAAGTGAGTAACTCTTGGGGACAAGTCAAGTACATGAAGAATGGGGGTGAAGGAAAGACCTAGAGCCACTGACAGAAAGTGGAATGGTAATTCATGTATCATTCACAATTCACAGAAGGCCAGAGCTGGAAATGACTTTGGAATTCATCAAGTCCCACACAGAGGAGGGTAACTATCCCAGAAAGGGGAAGTACATTGCACATGGTCCGAAAACTGGTCCATAGGAGATCCAGCCTGGCCCTCAGCCCCCAGACTCCTAGGCTGTGTTGCCTCATCTCTCTTCCCTTTAATCCATCCTCCCACCCTCTCCAGGGTGGAATGACCTCATGGAGTCAGGCCCAGAAACAAGGAGCCTCATGTTGCTGTAGAATGTAACAAAAAGCCAAGCGGGGGAGGGTTTTCTCTGGCCATCAGGGTTGTACTCTCCCTGGCATACAATGGATGCACCCAGGTCCAAAGCGTCTGGGTCAGAGACAGAGGCTCCTTATCTTCAGCTGTGCTTATGTGACACATTTAAGAAGCTGACAGGAGAACAACCAAGTCCATTTATTTGACTGCCATGATAAGTGAACTGGATCAGCTGTGCAGTAGCGCCAAGGAACTGCTTGGAAAGATGTCACTAGGGTGACCAAGAGAAAAAAAAATCACCCTGGCAGCCAATGTAGTAGGCTCTTACAGCCAAAAATAGCCGTAGCATCATAATCTTTCTTAAGAGGTTTCACATCCATTAAATTCTCCACCCAACACGTCTGTGGGGTAGGTACTATTTTCACTATTTAAGGATGCAGAAATGAGAAACAGAGGGCACACTCAAGGTCACATGAACTCATAAGTAGAAGAGTTGGAATTTGGGCACAGGTCTCATGATTGCAAATCCACATGACAAATATGATTGTGCCTTAAAAAGGAAGGAAATTCTGACACAGGTTACAACGTGGATGAAACTTGAAGACATTATACTAAGGGAAATAAACCAGACATAAAAGGACAAAAATATTGCATGATCAAACTTATACAAGTTACCTTGAGCAGTCAAATTCATAGACAGAAAGTAACGTGGTAGCTGCCAGGGAGGAGGAGAAGGGTAACAATTGTTTGAGGGGTACAGAGTTTCAGACAGGAATAAGAAGAATTCCCAGGGATGGGACCATGGTTAAAACAGTAAATTTTATGCTATATATACTTAACCACAATAAAAAACAAAATTTAAAAATATATTTTAAAAATCTACAAAAATGCAGTAATACATGTTTTCTAATAATTCTATTTCTAAGTCATAGTTTGTAGAATGCTGGAACTGAAAGGAGCCTTTAGTTTATAGAAGAGGAGGCTGAGGCCCAAAGAGGAACGTTGATGAACACGGGTCAGTCAGGAGGTGAGGAGCCTCCGAGCTCTCCCAGTGCTTTCTGGCCCTGGTCACCTCTGCCTATTTCCAAACTTCCAAGGCTAGTGTCTCAGTCAGACTCGGGCTGACATAACACAATACCATAGACTGAGGGACTTAAACAACAAAAATGTCTTTTCTCACAGTTCTGGAGGCTGGAAGTCCAAGATCAACAAGCTGCCCAATTCAGTTCCTGGTAAGAACCCTCTTCCTGGCTTGCTGATGGCCACCTTCTAGCTATCTCCTCACATGGCAGAGAGAGCTCTTTCCTCCTGTTTCTAGAAGGCCACCAATCCTATCAGCTCAGAGCCCACTCCTATGACTTCATTTAACCTTAACTACCTGCTAAAAGCCCTGCTAAATATGCAGTCACTCAGGGAGAGAGGGGTTAAGGCTTCAACACGTGGATTTTTGAAGGACATGATTCAGACCACAGCAGCTAGATACCTTATACCAGGCACTTACCACGTGCCAGGCCTTGTGCTTTTCTGAGAGCCTCCTCTCATCCACCTAGTCTCTTACTGATGGAGGGCCCTGGGCTCAATCCTAGATCTTTTCTTTGCCTATATCCATTCCCTAGAGTGACTGAGGTCAGTTCTCCGGCCTTCTCACAGCCATATCTTCAGTCCCGATCTCTCCTCTGAACTCAACGATTCCTTACCTGAAGATGCCAAAGCATCTCAGATTTAATATATCTAAAACTAAACTCTGTATTGCTTCCCTGGTGGCTCAATGGTAAAGAATCTGCCTGCCAATGCAGAAGATGCAGGTTTGATTCCTGGGTCAGGAAGATCTCCTAGAGAAGGAAATGGCAACCTACTCCAGTATTCTTGCCTGGGAAATCCCATGGATAGAGGAGCCTGCCTGGCTACAGTCCATGAAGTCCCAAAAAGAGTCGGACACAATTAGCAACTAAACAACAACAACAAACTCTTCCTTGCTGTCCCCCAAACTTATCCCTAGTTTAGTTTTCCCCATTTAAGTAACTTTATTCCACTTGCTTGAAGTCATCCTTTAATGTCTCTCTTTCCATTCTAGGAAACACGTTTTCAAATCCTGTGAGCTCTGCATTAAATGATTATTTTTCAATTCTAATTCTGGGTATTTTTCTGAAGAAAATGGGAACATTAATATAAAAAGATGTATACACCCCTATGTTCATTGGAGCTTTATTTACAATTGCAAAGATATGGAAGCAAATTAAGGGTCCATTGATGGATGAATGGATAAAGAAGATACTCCTCAGGCATACAAAAGAATAAATCTTGCTATTTACAACAACATGGATGGACCTTCATGATATTATGCTAAATGGAATAAGGGAATCAGAAAAAGACAAATGTATAATTTCACTTACATGTGGAACCTAAAAAGCAACAAATGAGCAAACAAAACAAGACAGAACCAGACTCATAGGTACAGAGCACAAACTGTGGCTACCAAAAGGAAGAAGATTAAGGGATAGGCTAAATAGGTGAAGGGGATTAAAAGGTACAAACATTCAGCTATAAAATAAATCACAGGGAACATAAAGTGCTAATAGGAAATACAGCCAATCATACTGTCATAACTTTGTATGATGGCAATGGATTATTTCATAATATATAAAATACAGCATCACTATGTTGCACATCTGAAACTAATATAATACTGTATGTCAATTATAATTCAATAAGAAAAAATATAATTTCTCACTTTCTCTCCTCCAATTCTCCCCAGGCAAATTATCATCACTTCTTGGCCAGACTATTGTGACAGGCCTGTGTCATGGGTTCTATGATGCACTAATCAGGCCCCCACTTTAGGACTGAGGTATTTGTTTCCCTGGCTGCTGGGGGTTCTGGCTGCTAAAGTCTCAGAGTTATAGCCTTCTTTGGGAATGGCCCTCAGAAAGGAGCTGCTTTACCCAACTTTGCTCTTCCCCCTAGATAACCACCTGGGGCAAGTCCTCATGCAATCCAGCAGTGAAAGTGAAAAGTGAAAGTGTTGGTTGCTCAGTTCCGTCTGATTCTTTGTGACCCCATGGACTGTAGCTTGCCAGTTCCTCTGTCCATGGGATTCTTCAGGCAAGAATATTGGAGTGGGTGGCCATGCCCCACTCCAGGAGATCTTCCCAACCAGGTATTGAACTTGGATCTCCTGCACTGCAGGCAGATGCTTTACCTTCTGAGCCACCAGGGAAGCCAAATGTCTGTTCAAATGTCATCTTATTATGAAGGCCTTCTGACCACTTGAATTTAAAATATTATCCCCCTTCATTCTCCAGCTCCATGACCCTGCTTTAATTTTTCTTCATAGCATGTATCAGGCTCTGACACATATTTATTTGTCTATTTATTTATTGTTCTAGAATTTAAGCTCCAAATAGCACAGGGTACGTGTGTATGTGTATGGGGGTGTGTGTGTGTGCATGGGTGATTGCTTAGCCCTGGCCCTTAGAACAGAGTCTGGTGCACATGGTAGACATTGTATCAGTTTCCTCTTGGGGCTATAATAAGTTACCACAAACCTAGAGGCTTCAATTCAGTTCATTTTAGTTGCTCAGTTGTGTCTGACTCTTTGTGACCCCATGGACTGCAGCACGCCAGGCTGCCCTGTCCATCACCAACTCCCAGAGCTTGCTCAAACTCATGTCCATCGAGTCAGTGATGCCATCCAACCAACTCATCCTCTGTCATCTCCTTCTCCTTCTGTCTTCAATCTTGCCCAGCATCAGGGTCTTCTCCAATGAGTCAGTTCTTCGCATCAGGTGGCCAAAGTATTGGAACTTCAGCTTCAGCATCAGTCCTTCCAATAAATACTGGAGAGGCTTAAAGAACACAAATTTATTATTGTACAGCTCTGGTGGTCATAAGTTTCAGATGGATCTCCCTGGGCTAAAATCAAGGTTTGGGCTGGGCTGCATTCCTTCTAGAGGCTCTGGGAAAAATATATTTCCTGACTTGTTCCAGTTTCTAGAGGCCTCCTTCATTCTTTGGTTTGCAGCCTGTTTCTCCATCTTCAAAATCAACAGCAAAGCATTTTCAAATCTATCTCTGACTCAGGACCCCTACCACACATACACATCTCCCTCTTCCACTTTTGTTGAAGGATTTTTGTGATGACATTGGGTCTATCCCATTAACCCAGGATAATCTTTCTATTTTAAGGTCAGCTGACTAGCAACCTTAATTCTGTCTGCAAACCTTACTTCCCTTTTGCTACGTAACCTAGCATATTCACAGGTTCTGGGAATGAAGACAAAGATACCTCTGGGAGTGCCAATATTTGGCCAACCCAACACTCAATAAGTAAATGAATGGTTAACTACCTAATTTCACTCAGTGCTGCCATTCTCCCTTTTTACAGATGAAGGAAATAAAGCCTGAGAGGTTAAGTCACTTGCCCAAGTTCACCTCTCTAATAAATAATAAAACAGAATTTCAAATATAGACAGGCTGACTTGAATCAGCCTCTGACTGCCTCCATTTACTTCACTTTTCTGTAATTGTCAACTCACAAATCTCTCTTCCCAACTACACTCAGAGCTGCTAGAAGGCAGAGACCATGGCTTTGCATATTTGCAACCCCAAAGCCCAGCCTAGGGCCTGGCAAACAGCAACAAGAGCAATAACAATAATAACAGTGGGAGTTTACTGAGCATTTGACATGTGCCAAGTGCTGTTATAAACATTTTATCCGCACCCCAAAATATTTATTGAGTGCCAGTGGAATGGATAAAACCATCTTTTCTCACTAAATCTCATTTTTAGCCCTATCTAATACTCAAGCTCTATACTAAATGTGCAAATTAAGTCATATTGAATTGGAGAGGCTCTAAAATATCATCAAGAGTAGATTTATTTCTGTCTTCTGGTCTGAATCCAGAATCCCAACTCATCATCAATCAGTCTGTCTAATGAATGAACATTCACTGTGAATAGATTTATCCATTCTAGATTAAGACTTTGATTTGACAAACTAGAAAATAATGACTAAGATACACAGAGGTCCTTGCAGTTTCCTAAGCACATTCACATATATATTTAATTCTCAGAATGGTATTGTACAAAGGGGAAGAATGTATAATTACTCTCATTTCCTGACATGAAAGCCTCGACTAAGAAAACCTATATAGCTTGCCCAAGGTCATCCAAGTAGTAAAGACCACAGTCCATATTTCCTCCTTCTAATTCCACATTTTTCTGCTGTATTGTGCTGCCAAATAGAACATCATATGCCGTTTAGCAAGGGGACTGCCCATGCAGACTGGCAAAGCTCAGCTTCCATGCGGATCTGTGGGGACTGTGCCAGCTCCTCGAATCTGCTTTACCCAGTCAGATCACCCAGCCCTCCTGATTACAAGGTTTACAATTTCTCAGTCTGCACAATGAAAGGAGGCCCTATGAATTCAAATAACTACCAAAAAATCTACAAAATAAAAGGGAGGGAGAAAGGGAAAAATTGCTATTGGAATGGCTTTTTATTTGTCCTGAAAAATATATATATATGTTTTACTGAATATAAATTCTGCATGAGAGTCATGGGAAGAATCTAGCAGGTGTAGGAAATTTCTATTCTGTTTTCTTTTTATCCACTTTTCTAAGCATTCTTTCTATTTCCAGTGAGATTTTAAAAGAATGCAAGAGGACTCAGGCTCTGGGATAAAGAGAGAAAGAAGAATCCTAGAGTTACAGAGCCTGGCTAACCCCTTTTCTGTGAAACTCTGTGTGTTCCTTTGTGCAGTAATGAAGAGATGGGAAGAAAAGAATTGTCCCCACATTATCCACCACTAGGCCAGCCAAAAGGACCTCTGACTCAAGGAGCAAAGCATGCCCACTACTGGCTCTATCCCCTCACATCTTCACCGCCAGATGATACTCTCAGAGAACTCTGTCCTCACTGCAATTGTCCAGAATTTGGGGGTCAGAAGCTGCCATGGGAAAAGTATCTAATTCCACTTTCACACACTTGTGCTGTCATCAACCCAAATACAGAAGTCTATTTTGGCTGTATTCTCACTACACAAAGGCAACAGTGCAGGAAAAGAAGTCCACGTGCCAGAACCAATGAAGAAATCTTTTAATTCATTTCTAAGTTATAACTGTTCTGAATTCATCTCACCAAACATCCTACAAGGTTTGGTGTTCCAAGTGACGGTGGGGCTTCAAAGTTCAACTCACATTACATACTCTAATCAGAGAGAATTTTCTAAAGCACAGATTTCTTCCCTTCAAGTCTCTTTTCCAAATTGTCTCCAGATTGATTTTTCTAAAACATACACTCATTTCTTTGACAAGCATATATACAGTTGCTATTAGGTTGAGTGATAGCAACTTATCTAGGTATGGTGAGTGATCAAGGAAAGAAAGTACCTGTGTTTGTCAAGAGAAAGAAGACAACATTATTCAAGTAAACAAATAAACAAGATTAATCAGATAACTGGTTGTTGTTCAGCCACTAAATCATGTCCGACTCCTTGTAATCCCATGGACTGCAGCACACCAGGCTCACCTTTCCTTCACTATCTCCTGGAGTTTGCTCAGATTCATGTCCATTGAGTCAGTCATGCTATCTAAACATCTCATCCTCTGCTGTCTCCTTCTCCTTTTGCCTTGAATCCTTCCCAACATCAGTCTTTTCCAATGAGTTGGCTCTTCACATCAGGTGGCCAAAGTATTGGAGCTACAACCTCAGTATCAGTCCTTCCAATGAATATTCAGGGTTGGTTTCTTTTAGGATTGACTGGTTTGATTTCATGTTGTCCAAGGGACTCTCAAGAGTCTTCTCCAGCACTCACAATTTGAAGGCAACAGTTCTTCAGCGCTCAGCCTTCTTTATGGTCCAACTCTCACATCCATGCATGACTCCTGGAAAAACCATAGCTTTGACTATACGGACCTTCACTGGCAAAGTAAGGTCTCTGCTTTTCATAGCTTTTCGTCCAAGGAGCAAGCGTCTTTTAATTTCATGGTTGCAGTCGCTGTCTGCAGTGGTAACTTAGTAGTAGTAGAAAGAAATCAAAATGGGTCTTGGGATAGAAAGTGTCATAGGTGGATGGATACTTTAGTAGTAAGTCATATCTGAATCAAGGCCTTAGAGACAAGAAGGAAATTATGCTGAGATCTAAGAGAACAGCATTCCAGACAAAGGAAGGAGGAAATACAGAAGGTAGGAATGAGCATGGTTGCTTGCAGAGCACAAAGACCCAGGAGGCTGGAAAATTCAAGGGAAGGGTAAGTAGGGGGAGTTGAGGCAAGAGAAGTGAGGCTGGTACAGTAGCGGTAGAAAAGAAAATACAAAGATAGGCTCAAGACACGGCTTGGATGTAGACTTCATAGCATTTTCAGATTGACTTGGCACAGGGCACAGGAAAAAATAATCAACAATGATTTGGGGTTTTTCACTTGAGTGAACGGCAGTGACGTTTTGAGTAGGGGCAAGAAGGAACAAAGCTGGGAGAAAAACAAGTGTTTTTCTTTGAACATGTTACACGTAAAATATCCACTAGACATTCAAGTGAAAATGTCAAGCCAATAGCTGGATACAAAATCCATGGGTAAATAGTCTAGGCTAAACATAAACATAAGTGTCATCGACAAATAGACCTATTACTTGTACCTGTGAAATTCCTGGGGAGAAAGGACAAAAAGAAGGGAGAGCAGAGCCCTAGGGCATTCCAATATCCAGAGGTTCAGCAGTAGAGGATGGATTAGCAAGGGATAGTAAGAAAGGATGGCCAATGAGGTGGGAAGAAAACAAGGAGTGTTACTAAAAGCCAGGAGAAGAAAGTGATGGAGAATGAGGGAGCAGTTAACTGTGTCAAGGGTGGCTGAGCAGTAAACTATGTCAAGGGTTGCTAAGCAGTTTAGTTGGAAAAAAGAAAAGGAGGAGAAGTGACCAGTGGATTTAGCAAAATGGAAATCCCTAGTGACCTTGAGAGGAGGTTTCAGTGTGATGACTCACTTACTCCGGTCTGGCTCCACACTCACAGCGCAGACTGGGGCAGGCAGATGCCTTCCAGTCTAGTGAGCAATGCTACAGGATCCTAGAGGAAAGAGCCCATGGCAGTACCTCCTTGAGGGGATGGCTTTGTGCACAAGGGATGTTTGAGCTTTTGCTTCAAGGTGCAGATGAATTTTCAGATTGAGGAAAGCATGAGGATGGGGGACAGATGGGAAGATGGTGAAGGACAACATAGGTAGAGGGGAGACAACCTCTGTGAAGGCACAATGTAAAAGGACTTGGTGTGTCTTGGGATGGTGTGGAGGGTGAACGGTGGCCCCTAAACAGTGTGCCCATGTCCTAGCCATTGAGACCTGTGAATGGACCTCATTTGGAAAAGGGGATTTCACTGATGGGATTAAGTTAAGGATCGAACTTGAGATGAGTTCACCCTGGATTATCCTGGATTGTTATGACAAAGATCCTTCTGAGAGAAAGACAGAAGATTCGAGACAGGACAGAGGGGAAAGACACGCTAAAGAGAGGCCACATGAGGATGGAGGCAGAGATGGGAGGGTGCAGCTACCACAGGGCCATGGAAGCCCAAAGAGGAGGGAAGAACTCTCCTAGAGCCTTCAGAGGAAGTATGGGCCCATCAACCTTGGCTTCAGACTCCTAGCTTCTCAAAGTATGAGAGAGACTATTTCTGTTGTTTGAAGCCACCAAGTTTGTGATCCTTTGTCTCAGCAGACCTAGAAGCCTAATACAGATGGACTGAGGTTTATTGTGACAGGAGTTCAGGATGATTTGCTGGGTGCCCCAGAGACCCCTTTTCTATCAGATGTGGATCTGGGCCATGCTCTCCTTGCTGGGTAGCAGAGAAAGCAGCCATTTACAGGTGGCCTGGCTTCTTTACAGGGAGAACCATGTTTGTTAGTCAAAAGCAGACATAATAGTCACCTAAGCTTCTCAAAGAAGCAAGGCCAAAACACACTAATGGGAGGGAAAAATTCTTTCCTCTTTAGGACTTCAAATGGGGTGGACTCATTCTAAAAAGAGACCAAAACTCCACTACTGCCTGGGTGAAGTGTATCTGCCTGGTAAGTAACCACACACAGAAATCAGACACTGCTCTCAGCAGAGATCATCTGAACTGGACCTGTGGACCCACTGTCACCTAGAGGACCAGATCCACCCTCACCTCTCCCTGGGGGACCCAGAAGTGTCACTAAAGCTTGTGAGCTCAGAGAGGTAGCATGGCTCCTAGGCAGAAGTGAGCAGTGAGGACACCACACTGCAAAAGAAAGTGTGTCCCTATCTCAAGGGACCCATCGGCGGAAGGGAGACATGGTCCAGGAGCCCCCCCTTTGCAGCATAAAAGAACAAAGAACCAGTGTCCGGATTCTGTGCCTTGATTCCATACGCCCCTTCTTAGACCTAGGAAAGACCCTCTCAGAAGGACACCATTGTCCACTGTCTGGCTGACGGGATTGGTGGAGGCTTGGTGGGGTAGGCTGGGGAGGGGAACCCTGGGAAGAGACCGGCCTTAGGTGCCTCTGTTCTCTGGGACTGGAGGGGCGCTGGGCCTTACACCTCCTCTCCCCAAGCCTGAGCTGTGAGAGAAGTCATCGTGGGCGATGACAGCAGCAAAGAAACCCCACCCCAACTAAGCTGGGAGTAAAACCAAGGTACTGAGGTTTTCCAGCCATGATTAGATTTTCTTTTTATAGAGATCACTCTAAGAGCAGTGTGGAAAATGGAGTGCATGGGAAGAAACTGGTAAAAGAAAGATCACATTCCAGAATGTTTAAATAACAGTCCAAGAGAGAGATGAAGACGACCAGATGAAGGCAGTGGCAGTGTGGGCAGAAGCACTCACTGAAGAGGGGGTTCTAACTTGGGAGACTGAGCTGGGAGATGTTCTGCTAACCGAGATCTAGACAGAAGGCGAGTGGCAGGATTCTTCAGCTCACCCCTACTCCCAGAACACTGGGGTGTGAAACACCAGGGCTCTTCAGGGTTCAAGAGATATCCTGGGCATTTCTGTGTTTGCGGCTTTGGGTGCTTTAAATAAAAAGAAAGAAATGCAACAACGCGGCCAAATAAACTGGTACCTCTGAAATATTTGCTTTTTAAAAAAATCATGGCTTTTAAACCATGTGCACAAGGCAATGTATGTTTGTTTACTCTTCCAAGGCAATCATAGGAACGATCAATTTATTTATTGCACCATCTCACAAAGAGATGCGATTTTCTGTTTTATGAAGAGAGTCTTCTCCCAGGCTCGGCAGTGCCTCACTAAGACAGTGTGTATAACCCTGATCAGGGATGAGGTTAAAAATAGACATAGAGGGCTCCACATGAATGTGAGACCTAGGCATACAGTCCTCTGGGTAGACATCCTGAGGGCTGGATGTGAATATCATATTCTGAAAAACCACCCAAAGAAATAATTAATTCAAAGGTGCTGGCTGGAAAGAGCTATAAGCCAGAGACAAGGCTAAGAGTAAAAGCAAGAAGCCAATGGGGCAGAGCCCAAAAGCACCCCCAGCCCCACCAGCTGGCAGCCACGTGGGTGATGATATGCTCTGAGATATTAAGGAGACAGCCTGGAGCTGAATCACTTAGTCGCTCCAGCCAGGGATGCAAGAATAAAAGCACATTTCATGGGAACCCAGAGTTCTGATCAGGTGGGAATCTATCTCCTTCCCATTGCACTCTTTTGAGCCTTAAGTCCACTAGAGTGGCCTTTCTTGATTAGGATTCTGACCTATGTTTTCTTATCCTCTTATCCTGTTACTCTTCTGTCTCTAACTCCAGGCACATGTACTATGGGGCAGTAGAGAACAGTGAGAAAAGCACTAGGTCACCCATCTCTAGCTTCAAATGCTTGGGCACGACTGGGCATTATTCTGAACCTCGGCTTCTCTACCTATAAAATGGGAGTGACAGTATTAGCCTCATAGGATCTGTCGTGAAGATTAATAGTTGTAAAGGTGCCCTGTGATCTCAAAGCATCACAGGCACTATCCCAGAATGAGTTCATCCTTATTATAATTGGTGTGGGGAATCCCTCCAGCCCAGACCAGGGAGTCAGGGGTTGTAGCCACAGCATCATGACATATAACCTAAAGTTCCATGCAGCCACAGCCTCCTGCCTGTGACTCAGTGCCACGGGACACCTTTCACCCCAACTTCTCTTTCTCTGCTGCCTGTAACTACCTGTCTCACTCCAACTGGCTCTTGCATGGCCCCATTTGAACCTATTCTTTTCATATATATGGGGCCTTGAGCACTGTCCTGAACTCAGGTCCCCTTTCATCACCATGCCTGTCCTACAAGGGCCCTCGCCTGAACACTGACAGCAAATATATCTGGTCTCTATTGGTGGACAGGCAGAATGAGGAGGGGAAACACGATCACAGTGACCCTCCACCAGTGATGCCCCATGGACAAGGTTTCGTGTTTCATCCTAGTGGTTCCTCAAAGCCCAGTTAACATACAAAATCCTCCAGAAAGCTCCTTTTGGTTCCAGATGTTCTGAATTCTGAATTCCACAGGCCTCCTCTCCTCTAATGGTCCTGAGAACTCTGAGCCTTACATGATAGTGATGTGAATTCATATAGGTCTTTGCTGTGCATATCATATGCTCCTTGACTTACCTACGATTTATGTGCCGGACATATGTGGATGCTCAGTAATGTTTATTGAGATTTATTGAGATTTGTTGTAACAAATCCCCTCATTAAGGTTTTCTATTTGCCAAAGCTATCTTTTCCCTGCCACAATCTCAGTGCTTTTATTGCAGAAGTCAGGAAACCAAGGCCCACCACTTGCTTTGGTAAATAAAGTTTTATTGGGACACAGCCACATCTGTTTGTTTATTCAGAGTCTATCTCCGTTTTCATGCTATAGAGGCAGAGCTAAGAATCATCACAGACACCTCACAGACTGCAAAGCCTAAAACATTTGCTATCTGCCCCTTTACAAAAGTTTTGGTTACCCCTGTTTTACAGCAAGGAAGTCCAAATTTTCTCATCTGCAATGCAGAGGTAATAATAATAAGAACAACAACAACTAATATCACAGAACTGTTGTGAGGGTCAGAAGTAGATGTAAAATTGTTCTGTACATCTGTAAAATTACATCAGCGCATGTAAAATTGTTCTGTAAATGGCATCTACCTGCCCACAGTACAGGGTCAAGATTAGGCTAGAAATCTCAAGTGACAAGTGTGATAATGTGACAAGTGTGAAGATTCACTTGAGGGGTGGCCTGTCCCATCTAAGTTGACACTGGTAAACATACAGTGCTGCACAAATACGGAAGTCAAATATCTGCCCACAGGAATCCAATTCCCCCACCCTCCAGGGCAGACTCTCCGGATATGACATTAATTCAGATAGGGCTACGGCTGCGGGAGAGAATGAAATAGGCCCCTGAATGTTCCTGTTCCTCATTTATGATAAACACTCTGAGGAGTAAGGAAGTCCTTTAATTAATGCCATGGGCAGATTTGCATAACTGCTGCTTGTAGTAGATAAGAATGATTTTTTACTTGATTTGACAGAGCTAACAGCAAACTCCAAAACATTTTCAATTAGCCTCCTAGCTAGTTATCAACATGGATCTCATACTTCCTAAGGTGGGCCTCCAGGTCTTGCAGAAGTGGCATGTTTTAAGACCCAGGGGAAGTGTGGGTAATGGGGGAGGCTGTTGGGGACAGAGCCCTGGGTTTATAGGAAAGAAGGAGACAATTCACTGTGACTGAGCTGGAGGAGGTGTTCGTCACAAGGGCAGGGCTGTGCTGGGATTTGAAGGCCAGGCGGCTCCTGGCTGCAGGCTGCCTATGGGCGGGGATGGTAGGATGGGGGGTGCTCTCCTAATTGTGGGTGGGAAGCACAACTGCCGTCATCAAGCTAAGCTGTTTCATTCATCTTAATGAAATATGAAAGGGGGAGTCATGTGGGGATAAGCTTGACCCCCCAGGTTCCTCATACCCACTTGGCTATCCTCCCCCACTCCACACTGCATCGGCACTTCACATTCCATTGGACACCCTCATTGCCCTCATCACACTGAACCTGGGAAGGAGATGGGGATCTTAACACTCTGATTGTGCAGAGGGGGAAACTGAGGTCCATGAGGTACACACATGGAGGAACCTGGCTCCCCACCCTGCAGTCTTCTCCACCACACTGCCTGCTGTAATAATGGCCTCATGGTTCTCTACCCCTGGACTACAAAACTCTGCACTGGTCCTTCTGATCCCAGTGCCAGCAGTGAGGGTGGATGTCTGCTAAGGACCAGACTTCCTGTCTGAGATCCCCCCCAGACGGTGCCCCTAAACCCTGTTCCATGTGTCATTGACACATGCATCCTGGCAGATAAGCCCATGTTGGCTCAGATGGTAAAGAATCTGCCAGCAAGATAGGAGACCTGTGTTCAATTCCTGGGTTGGGAAGATCCCCTGGAGAGGGGAATGGCTACCCACTCCAGTATTCTTGCCTGGAAAACCCCATGGACAGAAGTGTAGCGGCTTACAGTCATGGGGTCACAAAGAGTTGGACACGACTGAGGGACTAACACTTGGACTTGAATCCTGCCAGGCCTGGGGCTGGACAGCAACAGGGAGCAGCAGGGCACAAACCTCAGGAGGTGCTCACTCTCAAGGTCATCAATTCCCTAACTATGAGGATTTAAATGAAATAAAGTGCTGAGAAACAGATAAATAAAGTGCTGGCACACAGAAAGTGCTATAAAACTGTTGTTATTAGTAATAGTAGCCCTAGCAGTAGTAGTATTGAGAGAATCTCTATTTCTTCTTCTGTTAACTAGAGATGAAATTAATTTTTGTCAGTGAATCGACTGTGACTGTTGTAAAGCTACACAAATTCAAGCCATTGTTCCCAAAGGTCTGACACTACTTTGCAGGTTCAACTGTCCCTGAACGACTGACACTTAGCTTCGTCTTATTCATGGCCACAAGTGACCCTGCCCTGCCCATCTTACAAGCCAGGAAATTTGGGCTCCATGCTGAAGCTAACTGAAGATTTCAAGCTGGAAGTGATACTGCAAATCTATGCTTGATGAAGACCTCTCTGGTGGTGTGATTAGACCAGAGAAGGCCAGACTTGAGGCAGGGAGGCCAGTTAGAGACAAGTCAACAGTCCTGGCAAGAGCCAATGAGGTCTGAAGTAGGGCAGTGATAGTGGGGCCAAGAAAGGACCAAGCAAGAGAGTGTAGATGAGGAAGTAAAATCTGTTCATCACTCCTGGAAAAACAACTGTGAATCAGTGATACCATCTTTATCCCCCAAAGCAAACAGATCCTTCATTAGTGCTAGCAATTGGGAGCTGTGTGAGGTTTGGTACCCACTAGCTGCTAAACATGCATATAAAAGGAAGCACACCATATGCTGTGATGAGTTTATGCCAATTGGCCCCACTCAGATATATACTGCTTTAATTTTAACACTTTATTTGAACAAAAGTGTACTTCTAATGAAGCTTAGGATTCCCAGAGTTGCTTGCTGCTAGCCAATTAGACTTATTTCTTCCCTCAGTGATGAAATGTCTCTTTCAATAAGTATGGCCGGGATTCAGATGTCAACTCAACAGAACAGGAAACTTCATGGACAGATGGAATGAGATGTCTCTGAAGGTAATGAGTTCTCTGTCACTGGAAGCATTCAAGAAAGAGCTGTATGACCACTTGATGGAGTTGTTGCAGAGAAGATTCAAACATCAAAAGGTAAGTGGGATGGGGAATTAGACCTGATGACCTTTAAGGTCTTTAAGAACCATGAAATTCTGAGAGATTGAATCACAAATGTAGTCTTTGACTGATCAGGGGAAGCCCATAATCACAGTAGAGTCAGAATGAGGATCTAAGATTTTTCAAGCAAATCCAGAAGTTATAAATGCCTGAAAGAAGAAATCTGGACAACCCATGGGCCAAGATAGCCTAGGGCATGTGAATGGAAAGGTCATCCTAAAGAGTCTGGCTCTTTGACAACCTAGAGGTGTGGGATGGGGTGGGAGGTGGGAGGGAGGTTTGAGAGGGAGGGGGCATATGTACACCTATGGCTGATTCGTGTTGATGTATGGCAGATGCCAACACAATATTACAAAGCAACTACCCTTCAACTTAAAATAAATAAAAAGAGTCTGGTACAAATGAGAAACTTCTTTTGGGAATAAGAACCAGGAAAACACTTTGGTCTTCCTTTTTATATAACTAACCATGTGTCTCTTTTCACTTTGACCCTTGTAAACATAAATTTGCACATGAACACAGCAACCGTCCTTGTTTATCATCAGTGGTCTCTCCTATCCCACCTTACACCATTCTGGCCTCTTATTTTAACGTATACTTTTCCTAGACCTAATACTGTTTCTAATCTATAGTTTGCCTTCTATTGCTTCCTATAAACTACCTCAACTCTTCTGAGAAACAAGAAAGGAGATAAATAAGAAAATAAATAATAAGCCACCGCCTGGGATGCCAATTGTTGGAGTCCATCAATAAATTGTGGGGAAACAGCAGGAGGAGTATTATTCTGGGAGCCACTTGAGTCATCAGCATTCCTCTGCTGTGGAGGGATGCTTCCTGAACTCAGCCTCCCTTTCTGTAAAATGGACTAAAGCCCTGGGTGGGATTAGGCTTTGGCTCCCAAGACCTCCTTCTAGTTCCTGCTCAGGTTCCCAGGTACATCTCCAAATGCTCTCCCTCTACCAAGTCAGACTTCCCCTAGACTTTGAGGTTCCCTGCCCATAGACAGCATCCTAGCCTTTTTATTTATTTTTTAAAACAGCACATGTATATAATATTCATTACATTTCTTGCACTATTTTGAATGCTTTCACGTAGTGATTAATTTAAATTTCATAATGATGTTGTGACAGAGGTACTCTTTATGTCCATTGTAAACAACACTGAAGCCTTTGCAGATTAAAAAGCCACTAGTAACTGATAGAACCAGATTTAATACCCAGTCAACTAAGCTCTGAATTCATGCTCTTAACTACATGTTCCTTCAAATCCAATCACACTTTGGCTCAACTCCCCATCCTTATGGTAAACCCTAATTTGGATTATCAGCTCTCCTGGATTACTGCCTTCCTGCCACCCAATTAAGCAAGGACTTTTCTGAATACCTACTCTGGGTCAAGCTCTGTGCTGCACTAGTGACAGGAGTCAAACATACATCTCACTCAGCAGAATCGAAAAAGAAATTAAATAAACGCTATGTGGAAGTTCCAGCAATGGGCTATGCTAATGGAATTTCCATTGGTGGAGATGGTGATGGAAGAGGATGGAGAAGAGCACCTCAGGGGGAAGATAAAGCATGACCAAGGCTGTTCTGGACATGAAAGTTCAAGGTATGTGTCCCACGGTCTGGCTCTTGGCTTTCTCTGCAGTCTGGTCTTGGATTACTCTTCCCATTTAACTGTTATTAACACATATTTATTGAGGTGAGTCAAGCGATGTTCTAGGTCCTGAGGATACAGGAATCAATAAGACAGCTTCATTCATGACCCTTACAAGGTAATGGAGGGATACAATTCATTAACAAATACAAATGATATGCCAAGTGGTGGTAAGGGTGATGAAGAATTATATGCAGAGTAATGGGACTGAGAGTGGTGGAGGGTCACTCTTATAGAAAAAGTGATCAGAGAAGGCCTCTTTGATAATATTCAGCACAAATTCACATAGAATTGAAGGAATGAGCTATGAAGACACCTTATATGAGGGTGTCATAGGTAGAAGGGAGAAGAAATGCAGGTGTCCAGAAAATGAACTATGTTTGCCATTTTTGAACAGCAAAATGAGGCTGATGGGAAAGTGGGAGAGGAAGTGGAAGGAAATGAGATCTGAGCTCCAGACCCTGGACCATGTGGGATCTTGTGCACTAGAATAAGGACTTAGGATTCTGCTGTCCATTCAAAAGGAAGCACTGCAGGCTGTTGTGTGTGGAGCCATGACAGCCACGTGAACCTTTCTAAATTTCCTTGCAAAGCCAAGTTCTGTCCTACCTCAGGGCCTCTATCCAGGCTGTGCCTTCTGCCAGGAATGTCCTCCTCCATCTCTCCACTGAGCCATTTCCTATTCCCCTAAATGCAGTCTCTTAGGGAAGCTGGTCTTGACCCTCCCAAATAGATTAGATTCCCCTGCTGAACAGTTTCACCATCCTATACTTCCCTTTTGTGGCACTTATCAAAACTACATTACATAATATAAACCATTATATAACATAACTTTCGTTTATTACTGTTTCTGCCAGCTCCATAAAGCAAAACTGTGTATCTTTCCTCTTTACCTCTATATCTTCAATTCCTAGCAGAGTCTGATTCTTAAGTACTCAATAAATATTTGCTTAATGAATCCAAGAATAAATGAAATGAAAGATAAGGATGAGAAGGCAGGTTGGAGCCTCTAATTCTGAGCTGGGGAGCAATTTTGGCCTATAAACAATAAAAAGGTCACATGGCAAGCATATGAGGGGTGTGATTCAAGGTACAAATAGGCCAAGCTCCTGATGGCTATGAACAGGAGAGATGAGAAGGTATTCAGACTAGAGGCAAAAAGAATATAAAGCAATTTTTAAAACTGCTTGGTGGACACCCTGCCCTGTGTAAAACTCTCATATCAAGAGAAAATATACATGTTATAGATGCTTTTGTGAATCTGAGGATTCACAAAGGCTTGAAGGTATATCCCAAGTGATTCTTCTGCGGATGGTGATAATAATCAGCTAGTAGTATGACCAAATGACAACAAAAACAAGTGATAAATTTTACCATATGGGAATCAAGAGAACTAGGTTCATTCATTCATTCATTGTTCATGCAAAAAATATTGATTACTGACCACAAACTGGGGCTAAGCCTTGGACAGGCACTAGGTTTTGGTTTTGTTTGTTGCCTACTGAGTATATAGACTTGGACTAGTCACTTAACCTTTCCATATAAGAAGGAAAAGAGCTCTCATTTATAAGTAAAAAGCTCTCCAGTACTTGAGCTGTGTCTCCACATGATATAATAAAAGCCCTAATTTTGTCCCTTGAGTTTCCTTTCCCTCTTCGAGTTCTCATGTTGATTCTAGCTAACACATTCAAAAAGTCTAGAAGGTTGTCATCATTTGCTTTGTGGCCCAGCAAAATCTCTACTTATTCTTCAAGGCCCACATCAAATGTCAGAGCTCTTGCCTGGCTCCCTGCTCCATGAATCCCCCCTATCCTGCCCCACACAGTACACTGGGTGTTATACAGCTGACCACTCCTTGTGACTTACAGTTGGGCTCATCTGAGAACTGTGCCTTCTCCCCTATTTCCCCAGCCTTTGGCTGAGTGTCTGGCCCAGAGGAACATTCTCTGCAGCTAAATGAGTAAAAAGTTATTACCAGGCCAGCAAAATAGCTGGCAAACCTTGCTGGGGTAAGAAGAAGTTCAGACAGACTTACTACAACCAGAAAGAAGAGACTTGTTAACTAATCTGGCCAAGAATATAATTTAGCCTCTCTGGATACAGAGGAAAAGATGACGGCAGCTTATTAAGCCATCTATGTGGATATGCCCAGGTCTCCAGATGGGAGTTTCAGCCCAAGGTGACACATCCTCGATGCCTTTCAGGCCTTGGGCACCTCTTAGTTAGGCTTGTTAATACCTTTTCTAAAGTTAATAATTAAGGGACAAATACAAGTCAAGCAGAGTAGTCTCATGTATATCAAAGCTATGTATCTCACTACACTGTAACTTTGTCTAAAGAACAAATTTTTGTTTGTTGAATACTACTCTGTGCAGGCATTGTGCTAAGTGTTTTATGTGTATTATATAAAACCAATGTAGTGCAATGGAGGAAGTTGTTTTGTTTTTTAAACTTTATTAAAGTATAGTTGATTTATGATGTTGTATTACTTTCTGCTGTACAGCAGAGATTCAGTTGTGTTGTGCTGTGCTCAGTTGCTTCAGTCATGTCCAACTTTGCAACCCCATGGACTGTAGCCAACCAGGTTCCTCTTCCCATGGGGTTCTCCAAGCAAGAATACTGGAGTGGGTTGCCATGCCCTCCTCCAGGGGATCTTTCCAACCCAAGGATAGAACCCAGGTGTCCTGCATTGCAGGCAGATTCTTTACCATCTGAGCCATAAGGGAAGCCCAAGAATACTGGAGTGGGTAGCCTTTCCCTAGTTCAGGGGATTTTCCTGACCCAGGAATCAAACTGGAGTCTCTTGCATTGAGGCAGACTCTTTATCAGCTGAGCTACCAGGAAAGCCCATGTATCTATATACTTTTTCATATTCTTTTCCCTTATGGTTTATCACAGGATATTGAATATAGTTTCCTGTGTAACTATATAGTAGGACCTTGTTTATCCATCCTATATATGTTAGTTTGCATCTGCTAATCCCAAACTCCCAATCTTGAGGGTGGTTGTTTTTATATCCTCCCTTGGGATACAAAGGGAGAGTTTTCTCCCTCTCTCAAGGAGAAAACTTGAATTGTAAGCAATATTTTGATAGACCATTTGAGTGAGAGATGAGACCCCCAAAGACATACTGAAGTAACAACAGATGAGTTTAGCCCTGTTTCTGATAACAGGCAGATGTTCACTTAATGGCAAGGCTTTTGAACTGCTGAGTAGCAAGATGACTCTGGACTGTGCACTGATGTGCAAGTTTGGGGCAGAATTGAATTGTTCAGAAATAATAGAGGAGAGGCTGAAGATTGTGTTCTGGAGGGATCCTGGGGACTGTTGGGATTTCCCATCTCTCATGGGAAAAGAGCAGAAAATTCTTCCTTATTCCTCAATGCTCTTGGGACATGAGGGTTATTTGACGGGACAGAAAGAAAAGCTGAGATCAGGAAGTCAGCAAGCATAGGGGCATAGCCATTAATCTGGTTAGGTTTATGAGGCAAACCCTACGAAGCAAAATGTACTAACTTATCTTACAGATGAGGAAACTGAGGCTTATACAGCTTAACAAACTTGTCCAACATACACAGCTAACAGTGCCTGGGAAGCCACTCAAAACACATCTGCTTGATTCCAGTACCTATAATTTTTAATTCTAGGAGACACTTTCCTCTTTGATTTGATGGCTTTCTTGCTTATCAAAAGTTTGATAAGTTTGGTTACTGCTCTCCCTAATTTTATTTTAAGCCATATTAGTAACTGGAGAAAACATTGTACATAGAATAGCAGGGGAGAGATGCTTCTTGCCATGGAGTGTAAATAGCCTACTGATCTCCCATCTTCATAAAGGGACTAGAAGTGAATCTTCAGCAGGAGGAGTAACTGCATGTATGGGAAGGGAGCAGACATGGCACACATGGGCAAATGCTGCTGAAAACGAGATGGGAGTTATCACTGCCATAGTCTCGACAAACGCCCACTATGGAATGACATCACTGCCAAAGCCCAATTAGCTCAGAGAGGACCCTGGCACTGGATGATGTTCCTTCAAGATGGCATGATATTCCAAATATAAACTGGGTCTGCACTGGGCGATGATTCAAGAAATCGTATTGGCCAGTTCACAGGACAGCTTGGCAACTAGAAATCCTTTAAACAGGCTTTTGAAAGTGTATCACCCCCTAAAAATACAGAGGTATAATTACACCCCAGATTCCTCAGTAAACATTTAGAAGAAGAAATGCAGAGGTTTTCTGTAAATGGTGTGGTTGTAACAAAAATTATACTTAAAGAAGATAAAGGAAAAGTTTATCAAGATGCATCATCTTCTGGAGTTGCTTTGTCTTTTCAGGAAAATAACTGTTAAACATTTAAAACAGAAAAAAAATCCTCATACTTCATAGCGCTTTACATTTTACTCCATACTTTCATGTACTTTACCTGATTTTACCCTCACAACAACTCCATGTGATTACTGCTGTCATTTTATAGATGAAAACCTCATGTTTAAACGTGTTAGTTGCTCAGTTGTATCTGACTCTTTGCGTCCCCATGGACTGCAGCCCTCCAGGCTCCTCTGTCCATAGAATTTTCCAGGCAAGAATACTGGAGAGGGTAAGCCATTCCCTTCTCCAGGGGATCTTCCCAACCCAGGGATCCAACCTGGGTCTCATGCATTGTAGGCAGATTCTTTACCATCTGAGCCACGAGAGGTATATTTTGAGGATCTGAGAGTAGGAATTTTGCATCACTCTTCTTTGTGCCGTCAGCATGTTTCCTAGGGCCTGACTTATCACAAGGGCACTGTAAATGTGAATGGAATGGAATACATTGGAAGATAACTGAGTGACTCGCCCAAGCTAAAAAGCAACAACAATAAAACTCATAGCTCAGCACTCATTATCTGATGTGCTGCCACATCATTCAACCAAATGTTTACCATCCACCTGTTTTGTGCCTGGGCCTATAATAAACAATGGAGGATCAGAAGAGCATGGATGAAGGCCAAGTGTAAAAGAAGCAGAAGACACAGTTCCTGAATATATAAATGGGCAATGGCCAGACCATACATACAGATACAACTCTGACCCACAAACAGCAGCCATCAGTCTAGGAAGTCAAACAATAATTCCTGTAGCCATTAACCCCAATGGCAGGAATTGATTGATAAACAGACAACTTTTCTCCTATTTGTTTTCTGACTTCCAACTTAGGACTAATCAGAAAAAGCCAAATATGTAATACTAGCCAGTCACATAGGTTGCTCCACCCCTAGTTAGCCCATCTCCAGCCTTCCTGTGCCAACAGCCTCCAAGCAGGACATAACATTCTTACCTTTGCCCCACTATGAAGCTTTTCACTCCCTGCCTGCTTTTGAATCTCTGCCAAACCCAAGTCATGGTGGCTGAGTCCCTTGCTATTGCAAACTCCAAATAAATAGCTTTTCTTATTTTCATTTGGGTCGTGTTTATTTGTACATATGTGTTTAAGGGACTTATACTACAATGAAGAGAGAAGAAAGATAAATATGTAGGAAACAATACAACAATGGTATGAAACAATGCCAAAATGAGCGGTCAACTGCTTGATAAAATGATTCTTAAGTTCTAGTAGTGCAAAGAAATCAGTTACAGCTGCCTGGAGGAAGCATTCTATTACCAAGATTGACTTGTCTCTGGTAAGGGGTCTAGAGGTGGCCTGAATGGACAGGGTGTGAGGAATACCCAATCCGGAGCTGTCACAGAGATGACCAGGTTTCCCAGACTTACTGATTACTATGCATGTCTACAGATAGACAGAGTCTCTAAAAGACCATAAATATCTCTACTGTCAACTGAAAGACTAGAGAACCCACATCCTCTTCCAGTTAAAAGGTCTTTAACCTTGAAATGTAAGCAACTGTAGGAGATGAAAATTCAGATACATAAGAAGGGTGGAGAGTTAGGTGTTCAGGAATGTAGTTGATAATGAACTTTTGGAAAAGTACAGGGAAATCCTATTAGAAACACAAGATTCTTCATCAACTTGATACAACATTAATTCATATAATAATTATTGAGGAGATAAGTGGTGTTAAGCATTTTTCAAGGAGCTAGAGATATAATAGAGAAGAGCATGGACTATCACTCACAGCCCTAAAAATCACTTGCTGTAAGTTAACATTTAAAAGAAAAGGAAGAAAAATGTCAGAAAAATTCTAAATCAGATCATAACAGAGTTTTACATAACAGATATATGAAGTATCCA
The DNA here is from genome assembly GCA_007570785.1 of Antilocapra americana. NCBI lineage: Eukaryota > Metazoa > Chordata > Mammalia > Artiodactyla > Antilocapridae > Antilocapra > Antilocapra americana. The sequence goes on along the minus strand of ML661897.1, from coordinate 33,962,973 downwards.
ACAGTGCTAAGAATCCAATAGGAGAGGCAATCCATGTATCCTTGGATATCTACATACCAATGCCCAAAGTATGTACATAAAAAATCACCCTAAAATGTTAACATCGACTAGGAAGTAGAACTTAATATTTATTGGACTCATGTATCAGTCCTGGTATCAACTGACTTTAAACTTCCATCTTTCCCATCCTCCAAAGGATATCAGAATATTACCTTAACTCTGAAATAGTTGTGACTATGTTACTCTCCTGCTGAAAACATTTTACTGACTCCCCATTACCTAGTGCATGTATTTCAAGGCCCTCTGTTAAGTGGCTTCGATAAATCTTCCAATGCATTCTTCCAAAAACCCCATCTCCCAAGATCCCTTGCTCCATTCACTCTAGATCCGTGTTGTCCAATATGGTAGCTTCTAGCCACATGTGATTATTTCAACTTAAATTGATTTAAATTGATTAAAATTAAATGAAAGATCCGATTCCTTAGTTGTACTGGCCGCATGTAAAGTGCACAATGGGCACATGGGGCTAGTGGCTGCCATGTCGAACAGTGAAGACATATACCCGTCATCACTGAAAGTTCTACCAGACAGCACTATTTTAGACTAATCACCAGTCTCTGAACATGTTTGATTCCTTACTTCTGTGCCTTTAGTCATTCTGATTCTTCTGTCTAAACTGCCATTCCCCATCTCTAGTTAAAGGATTTCTAGGCATCATTAAATTTTCCATTCAAATGTCACTTCCTCCAGGAAGCTTTCCTGAGTAAAAATGAATGTCTGTCCTCTGAGTTCCTTCAAACTACATGGACCACTACTTTGTCACTAATCTTACCTGCCTTGAGCTAAAGTCCCTGCGTAAGTAACTATTGCCTCCAACAGTCAGAAAGTGCTTTCAGGGCTTTGTGTATGGTAAAGTGTCTTACACATAGTTAAGGACTGAAAGTTTTTTGACTTTCTGTTAATTTCTGGTTGAACTGAACTCCTGACTAAAACAAAGCAATGCGAAATAGAACTACAATACCCAAAGGAAGGAATGAGTGGTAGGCAGAATGATGCCCCCACAGCCAAAGATGTTCATATCCTCATCCCCAGAACCTGTAAATATATTAGGATGCATGATAGAGGAGGAATGACAGTTGCAGAGAGCATTCAGGTTGTTAGTCAGCTGACTCTAAAATAGGAAGACTATCCTCGATTGTTCAGGTGGGCCCAAAGCAATCACAGAGGTCCTTAAGAATGGAAAAGTGGAGTAGAAGAGAGAGACAGACCCAGAGAGATGCTAGTGCAATGATTTGGTCAAACATCAAATCAAAGGATTTGGCCTTTGAAAAATCAAAGAAGGGGGTCATAAGCCAAAGAATTAAGACAACCTCTGGAAGCAAGGAAGGGATATGGATCCTTCTTGGAACAGTTTGAGTTTACCCAGTGAGACCCATTGTGGACTTATGACTCCCAGAACTGTAAGATCTTAAATTTGTATTTTTTTAAGCCACTAAATTGTGGTAATTTGTTACAGCAGCAATACAGAGTGGCAGAGGAATATCATAAGTCAAGATGCATGATTTTTGCATGGATCAAAAACTGACAACATTTGTATTCTTCATCTAGCACTTTACCTCCAAACATGTATCCTATGAAAACAATCAGAATTCTCATGAAGGTTTATATCAGGATGTTCATTTGCAGCATTATTTATGCCAGTAAAAAGTCCAGTAAGAAGAGATTGATAGCTACCCACACAACACAGTATTACGTGGCCATTAAAGATATCAGTTCCTTGAAAAACATTCAGTGACATGGGAAAAGCTGATGATCAAGTTTTTAAAAGCAAGATATAAAACAATATATGATACCAGTTTTGTGAAAGTTGAAGCAAATGTTAATGATGGATTTTAAAAAGTGTTCTAATGTTAATGATAGTAATCTTTGTGGAATAAGGTTAGGAGAAATTTTTGGTTTTCTATTTATACTTTTTGAATCTTCTAGTTGTTCTGTAATAAGCATGATTAAATTTTATAATCAGAAAAACAAGCAATTTTCTTATATAAAGCAAGCCCCTCAGGTAACAAGAGTCACAAAATTAATCATGCTTTTGATTGAGTATTCTCATTCATGAAAATGTATCCCAAGGAAATAATTCAAAAGAAGAAAAAGTCTTACAAGTAAAAAGGCTTTCATAGCACTGTTACTTATAATAGTTAAAAATTGAAAGCCACCTGAATACCCTGCAAGTCAATTATGATAAAGCAAATTATAATATATTTGCTTGATAGAATATTGGGGGATCATGGAAATAATTAATACAAAGACTATCTTGGAATACAGAACCAACAAAATAATGCAAAGCAAACAGTTCGAGTCAAAAAAAAAAGTTTACAATTATAATAACTCCATTTACATGTAGATAAAGACAGGAAAAGAAGTTATAAGCAGTTTCTATGCTAAAGAAAACAGAATTTGAGCGTAATTTGTAAAAAGTTGTTTTGATAGTAAATACAACTATTTGATAAAGACATACAACATCATGTCAATCAAGAAATCTGAGGAATAAAGACTAGTTAAGAGAACTGAAATAATAATGATACCAGAAATAGAAGCCAAAGCTGTGAGAAAGGACATGTGAGATCACCCACACAGAGATCACTCATACACTTTCATTCATCTACCCAGTAAATACTTATTGAGCATTTCCTCACATATGAATAAAACCATAATGAATAATGAGGAAAGAGAAACACAAAATTTAGAATTTGAGCTGCTTTTGGGGAACTAGGTAAGTTCTGTTGAGGAGGGGAACCCAGATAGTTTCATAAGGATTGATCATTTTTTAAGCTATTTCTTGAACTGGGTATATAGATTTTTTTTTTTTTATTCTGATGTTTCACAAGGGCTTACTACAGTGTCTGGCACATATTGGCTCATACAAGAAATCACTGCAGAATGAAACTTTTCAGTGGCTCCATAAGAAAGCTCAATTCCTCAATATCGTCTACAGAACTGATCTGGACCTAATTTATCAACACTTACGATATCCCACCTAATCTACAAGTACTCTTGCTCATTATTTGCCAAAAACATAGGAACCATTTGCTGCCTCTGAGAGTTTGTTTCTCCTGCCTGGAATGATCTTCTTCACCTAGAGAGCCCCTAATCTTAGGCCAAGCCCCCCATATCTGCTTTGTAAAACGTTGTTGATCTTCCTAATTGCTTTCTCCTCTGTGTCCCTGTGGTGTTTCCCGTATTTAACGCGTTAGAACCTGACTTGCACTGATCTATTTCAGTCTCTCACATTAATGCTGTATTGCTAACAAAGTCCTCTTAGCTCCAATATATTTGCAATAACACTGTGAATTGTAATTAGCCCACTTAAAAAAGATTCAGAGTCGAGCTTCCCAAGGTCACATGATTGGTTAGATTCAGTGAAAGAGCAGGACTTGAACCCTGGTCTTCGTATCATGCGGCCTCTGAAAGGACAGGGCTATCAGGGCAAATGAGGGCAAAAAGAGGTTGAGAGGATAAAACTGAAGTCTCTAACAATAAGTCAGCACCTATAACATGAGAAAGACTATTTTCATGAGAATTAAGATAAGCCATGAAGATCTAATTCAGTGTGGTTTACTTTAGTTATACCTGTTAAAGTAAAAAGTGCATGTATGTCTGTGCCCAGTCACTTCTGTCATGCCTGACTCTATAGAAAGAACTAAAAGAATGATCACAAAACAATTTTTTAATGTCAAATGAATTCAACACAATGAGCCCTACGTCTCACAAAGAGATTTCAAAATAGCAGTGAAGTCTCTAAATTAGGAACCATGTCCTATTTTTTCTCTTACTCCAAGAATCTAGACTAAAGTCCTAAAAAGGACTCAAAACATGCTGAATTAATGAATGAATGAAAAGAGATGGTATTATAAAAACACAATTAGTTTTTAGCTTTCCTGCAACTGTTTCTCCTTGGTCACTTGGCCTTTTGAGTTTAGGGGAATTGAACCTCGGTTTCTTAGGCGTTCAGATACTGACGGATGTCTGTAATGTTCAACCCAAACAAAATATTCCTTTGTTTGAACCAGTCAATAAGTACACAGGCAGTAAACTGGATCTAAACAGCAGACACCTGCTCTATCTTCTACATTATCTTTAACATTTGAGACATGTACAATGCCTGATTTGAAATAAACCCCAAAGCCACAGATCCAAAGAACAGAAAATCTACAAAGCAAGAAGCCTTGACTTGCCATGGAGAATTGGCTGGCTCTGATGAAATTAATAGTAATTTGGAGAAAAAGATACCACTGAAAAACTCAAAGGCTTTGAAACCATCCCATTGAGCACCAATGGCTATCCACTTTATAAGCCGATCATAGAAAACATGTTTTTGGAAAACTAGTCACTGGAAAAATCAAGCTTTAACAAATTATTTTTTGTGAACTAATTCTTAAAGAATTGACCTACAGCCAAGGCTGGATAGTTGGACTCAGCACCGTGTGGGGTTTCACAGCCTAGTTTGGGGAGAGAATCCTTAGTTCTTAACTGACCATGGTTCTGGGATACACTTCAGGCAAAGAACAGGTCCAGGTTCAAGTAAATTGACTAAAAGGCAGTGTGCTCAATAAGAAAGGATTTAAGATGTACCAAGGCATACCTATCCTGGAATGCGCTGAGGGTACTGCCCCAACTGCCTTCACTCCGTGCCTCATTGCAGGTTATCATTTAGCCATGGAGAGGAGGCTATAGACAGCAATACTTCTCAAAGAACTTGGGTTAGAGCACCCATATAACAGCTCACATGTGCAGTTATTCTGATGGGTTCTGCCATCTCCAGACCCAAACTTCACTTACTCATTCTCTCATTTAATAAATACTTGACAAGGGTCTACGTTCTGTCTGAGAGGCTAAGAACACAGTAGTGAACAACACAGACAAGGTCGGGGTGCTTACCAATCTTCCATTGTACGAGGAGGAAATAGTAATAAGAAAATATCAGAGATTGTGAAAATTGAAAGCCCCGAAAGTCTTTGCTACCACAGACAACAAGGTTCAATCTTCATTCAGTGTCCCAGCGACATTAGACAAACACTTGCTTTTGAACTAGACCTAACAGCAGACCGGCTCAGATGCTCAGTGGTCCCTGGAAGGATCTGACTATGGGGCATGGCGAGGGGGATTTCTCTAACTATTTGGTCCAATTTCTAAATGGAAACTCACAGTGTTTGATGAATAATGAATGTGGATAATTAATGCATTTGAGAAAGAAAAATTTCTTACCTGTCAGTTACTTATCTTGGAGGTTACACATCCATCACTCCTTCCCCTAGGGGCTACACTCATCTCCATAGAAACTGGGGGCAACCCAGAATGTTAATTATGCCTCAATGCCAGATTTCCCTGCTCAGAACGTGACTCACCAGAAGACTTTCTAGGGCTAACTTGTGCTGAAAAGTAGAAAAGTTAATTTATCTGACTTATTTTTAAAGCCCCAAATAATGAAGTATTTTAATAAGCCTAAGAAACTATCAAAGGACTGGCTCTATGTGCCCACCCATTTGGGAAAGAACTGCATAGAAACACATGCATTCTCTGGGAAAGACCGAATGGAAGAAATGATCCTTGATCCATTAATGACTTTAGTAACAGCACCTGGAACAACGACAAGCACACAGTAGATGCTCACTGAATATTATTTTTATTGTTGAATGTCATGTTGAAGGTTGTTGAATAAACTACCAGTTCTGTGCTGTGAGTTCTCATTTTATGGTAATATTGTACATAATATCCTTTTACATACTTTTTAAAATTTATCCCTTAAAACAACATGAAAAATAGGTACAAGTCCACAATACATTATCCATAATTTTTTAAAACTCTAAAAACCAAAACTTTAGGGAAACTCATTATGGCAAAGCCTGATTTCAGATTAAATGAGCCTATGCATCATCATTATACTATTTCCTTAAATATTGATATTTTGCTACATAAATAATAATATGATTGCTTTCAGAGTACTGCCCTGGTCATGCTGGATTTGTGTTGACCTACAGAGTATATACAACATATTGCCTTTATAAAAATTCTAAAAAATTCAGAATTCCAAAATACATCCTGCCCCAAGAATTTTGGTTGGAAAAATCATGGACTCACACTCTCATTCCAATAATGAAAGCTAAGCAATTTAGCCAATATCATAATGCTAGTAAGCAGATACTTAACCCAAAATTCTCTGATGGCAAATCTTTTGGGGTTTATTTTCCCCATTACACTAAGCTGTTGAGTATTTAGATAATTGTTTATCCTATTAACATAAAGAAGTAAAATGATCAAAGGCAGCACATACTTGGTCAGTGCAGCAGAAACTGGGGAAGAACAAGTGGCACAGCGTCTGGAGCTAGGTGCTCCCTGAAGGAAATGTCTTCTGAAATGCAATCTCATTCTCCAGTGCCATTTCAAGTGCATATGAAATAGGAGCGGACCAAGGGTTGTCCTGTAGGCATCTTTGAATAAACCAGATACGATCAAACATGATACTACAACACCACATCCGTTTTTTCTAAACATGTATCTTTACTTTTATTTGAAGGTAAAAACTGAAGAGACTTAGCACGCGCGCGCACGTGCACACACACACACACACACACACACACACACACACACAAAAATCATACCCAGATCCTCCTTCTGGGGAGAGAGAACAGTAAGACTAAATTATAAGGTTCATATTTTTATTAGTCAGGATAGTCTAAGCTATGCTGCAGTAACAACTCATAAGGCTCTCTGGCTTAAAACAAATCTGTTTCTTGCTCTTGTGCTGTGTGCTGTGTTTCATCGCTCAGTACTGTTGGACTCTGCAATGCCACGGACTGCAGACTGCTAGGCTCCTCTGTCCATGAGGACTCTCCAGGTAAGAATACTGGAGTGGGTTGTCATGCCCTCCTCCAGGAGATCTTCCCAACCCAGGGATCAAACTCGAGTCTCCCACATTTCGGGTGGATTCGTTACCATCTGAGCCACCAGGGAACATGCCAATCAGGAGGGCCTCCATTCATTACAAGCACTCTGGGACCAAGGACGCCAAGACAGCCACCCTCTCAAACATTCCCAGCTGTCTGACAGAAGGAAAGAGAAGCTAATAGAGCATGTACTGGCTCTTTAAGCATCTACCTAAGCTTGTCACTTGCTGTCACTCCCACTCACACAACCCACGTAAGTCATTCGTCATACCTAACATCAAATGGGGAGCAAGAAGAACAAAATTCATGACTTCTGAGATTCTCAATAAATTTCCTCATTCAATAAACATTTTCTTGACTGCCTGCTAGCGCTAAATCCTGTTCTATGTACTGGGGATTAAAGAAAAAATTGTATTGAATGCTATAAAGAAAAGTAAATGAGGGTAAAAGCTGGTGAGCGATTGGATTGGCGATGAGGAGGTGAAAAGTAAGTCCAGGGAAGGAGTCTCTGAATGGGAGACCTGGAACAATTGTGGGAAAGAGTGGGATAAGGGAGAGTCTGCTTTCGAGGCCAAAACAAGACACAAAGAACTCAAATCCCAAGAAAAATCCAGAAGGATTCCTAAAACAGAGACAGAGTTAACACATCAACTGTTTGAATTTGCAGAGCTGAAATAGTTGAGTTCTTTCTCTTCAAGTCCTGTAATACACCACCCTACTTCCTTCTTTTTCTGACCGAAACAACACATACAAAGAACACTTCCCTTTTTTTCCCATAGTTAAGTAAAGTACAAAAGTGCTTTACTTCATGAGAGAAGAGCAATCAGCAAGGGTTCTGTAAACAAATAAAATTAGCTACCATTACTGAGCAGAATTTATACTCTAGCAATTGTCCTAGGTGTTTTAGATACTTTATTTCATTGAAGAGGTTGTTGCAAAAAGAACAGATGTAAAGGACTAGTCCCGGGAGAAGGAAAAGGCTACCCACTCCAGTATTCTGACCTGGAGAATTCCATGGACTGTAGTCCATGGGGTCACAAAGAGTCGGACACGACTGAGCAACTTTTACTTTCACATAGGATTAGTATTACCATTTTAAAAATGAAGAGGCTATAAAGAGAGGTACCTGACTTTCTGGTAAGGCATACAGATTGTGTGTGTGTGTGTGTGTGTGTGTGTGTGTGTGTGTGTGTGTGTGT